>JASDQU010107932.1:242439-254780 GCA_032191745.1 Picea mariana | reverse complement strand
ATTCAGAGGAACAAGGAAAGGAGGAGGCTGGCCGCCATTAAACAAGAAATATAAAAATATTATTGTATAACCAGAGAACCAGATGGAACTCCAGGAGGCTGGCCGCCATTATTGCGTGTGCAGGATCCTCAGTCAAACCTAGATGGAACTCCTTCATCTAACGCCACTTTAACTCAGCATGGCTCTTGCAGGGGGACCTGCATACAAGGGTACCACGGGCTGATTGCTCCAGGCCTCCCATACCTTCCATTAATGGGTTGAGCTGAGGTCTCAACCACCTGCTCAATATTCATTTACTGCCTCCTACAGCTAAACCTGATGCTTCGGCCCTTTAACCAGCTCCTTCTACTACCCCAAGTGACCACAGGCCGTGACCCTACGCCCATCTTCAAAGGCACTCTTCGCGTTTCGGGTTTTGGTGATTCCCGATGCAGTGGAGGTGCGACCCTTTGTCTCTTGACATCCCGATAGCCGAAATGCCGAAATGGCTCCCGGGTGCTTTTCATTCCGGGTTTCAGGGTTTCGAAATGCAGTGGAAGAAAGAAACCCCGTGTCCTTTGAAGTCCCTGTAGCTGAAATGCCGAAATGGCTCCCGAGCGCTTTTCGCATTTCACGTTTCGGGGTTTCGAAATGCAGTGGAATGGAGAGACTCCGTGTCCTTTGAAGTCCTGGTAGCCAAAATGCTGAAATGGCTTATCATTTCATGATTTTGGCCATAAGAGATGAGCTGATGCGCCAGACCTCGTGCAACTCTGGGACTCAAACTTACCTGATGACCGTCGATCTGCTCCATCTGTGGATCCTTGCCATTGAAAACAAAATGCTCGCTCGTTTGATTTTAATCCCGAACTGGACTTCTTCTGTGTGCTGCGCTCGACGCTCATGACTGCGGTCTTTGAATAAAACACATTTGATGGGTTTTTGAAACCCCCTTTCTACGCATTTATACGAAGGACCTGAAATTGGAGAGAAACACCACCTTGCAAGAATGGGCGCTAAGAGCTTCAAGGCTTGGAATATGGCTTATCTCAACAGCTACGGTGCCAAGGCCAATGCTCAGCAACAAATTCAAGTAGACTGTCTTTATCCAGGTTGTTCTCTGTCTTTTACTCACTCATGCCCAACACTTGAGGTTCTCATCAATCAAATGATGTCTAACTATTTCTATTGCTCAACACAAGAATCACACCAATGAATTAACACATCTTCTCATTTGATTAGAGGCACAATCAATTGATTATAAATCTAAAATATCTATATGGTTGAGTTGTGTGATATGGTAGAGTCTACTTGACAAGGATACAGCTGTAGCCCAAGAATGCTACACATTCTACACATTCTCAACAATTATTTCCTCATTAAACAAAAGAAGGAGCAATTGTGTCTACTGTTCAATTAGACAATAGGGTCTCAATGAGCACTCTCAACCATAGAAATACATGTCTCAATAATTTCTAGACTGGAAAACAAGGCAATGTATGTATAAACATTTTACATTTTTTTACTTCAGACTGTGGTTTTCCATTCACAATGCAATGACACCAACGTTTTACCCATCACCTTTCCCACATTTCTTTACATTACAATTTCTGAATTGGAGGATAAAGCAACGAAGGTTTAATGATTTTCTTGGTTTGATCTATGTAATCCAATCACAATGCTGTCTACAACAGAGTTTTATACAGCATTTTCATTTTTCCATGATACTCCAACAACCAAAGCTTAATTAATGCACCAACATCAATAAAGAAAGGAACGCTTCACTAACAAGAAGATCGATTTGGAAAAAAACATGTCCACCTATGATTTTAGGTTAGGTTATTGTAGATGGATGGCAAGTTACTTCCCTTTGACAACCAGGACCTCGAATGGGCGGGAAAATGAAGTTTGAACCAGGACGGCGAGGGAGAACCATTCGACCATGGACATCTATTGACTGCTTACCAGCTGTTCACTGGACTGTCCACTATGTTATCTGATTTTTATTGTCTCTTTCACCCCTGTTTACTGCCTCTTCTCCTTAACCTTCACTGATCCAGTAGCTTACCTCTTTGGGAAGACAACCTCTTAGATAAATGTTTCTAGACCTACTTTCTGATTGGTTCCAGGAATCCTGTCTCCATTTTTTGTGGTGCGACTGACACATGCCCTTTTGTTTCTATAGACAACCTCTGCTCTGCCGGCCACAGCCTTCCCTGGGACCCTAATCGATCATTGTTATTCATACTGTCTCCGACAGCTGTTTAGACTTAATACTTACCCAGCTCCATTGCTTTTCATTCTGCCCCCGCCAGCTGGTTACTTACCCAGCCCCAGGTAAGTCTGGTTCCACTAACTCCATCTTGCCTTGTCATTTTATCCATCTTGCAGCCCCACTATTACCCCTGGCACTGTTACATCCCATTACCCGATAGACTCGGATTTACTGGCCACTTGACCGCTGTTGTCTTTTTCTCCTGGCTCGCTCCCTTCCATTTCTGCCTCGGTAATCCACTTGGGGCCCTACTACTGGTGATACTGACACCTTTCAACATGGAGGCACTGACAAGCGACCCGATGCTCCCATCGGACGAGCTCATTTGGGAACGAGCTAGCCTTTTTGAAAAGGTGGATTCCCTTGCCTCCACTTTGAAACCGGTTCCTCCTCATTTGGGACTTCCTTCAAAACAGGCAGCACGCATAGCTGAAAACTCCTCGCGTCGGGCTTCCACTGGAAGAAAGGCTTGGAAATCAAATAGAAAAGAAAAGAGACTGATTCTTGGCGACGGTGTGGGGTTCGAAGACCTCTACAAAATGACGACCTGCACTCTGGTGGGTTGCTTCTCCTACAAGCGGATCAACTCACTTACACTGGAGGACTGGATCAAACTGAAGTGGTTACCTCTTCTGGGTTATAGTCCAGAAATACTCTACCTGAAGAAAGGCTGGCTGAGCTTCCAGTGCAAGTCTCCTGACGATGCCTCCCTCCTGCTCTCCTCCTCGTGGGTTGACAGAGGCAACAACCTCATGCTCAAACGATGGAGGCTTGCATTCAACCCGGACACTGAGTACTTCCATCACCGACACATCTGGGTGCTTCTTCCTGGCCTCCCCCTTCACTTCTGGAATGATGATTCTCTGACTGCTATCGCAAACACTCTCGGCAAGTTTATTGCACTTGACCCACAATCGGAAATAGGATCCATGAGGAAAATGGGGAGAGTCATGGTTGAGATCGACATCACCTCGGGACTGCCAGAAGCCCTGGAGATCGAGTGGAGGGGCCGAGTACACCTTCAGAAGCTGGATTTTCTTGGGATTCCCTTCTGCTACAACCTATGTCGGGAAACCGGCCACCTCCGGCGATCCTGCCCTGGTAAGTTACCTACTGAACCTACTGAAGATTTATACCTACAACTAAACTCACCAGAATACATGGAGGCTGACCCGGCTCTTGCTTACCTGGACTCGCCCACACTTTCGAGCACCCCTCCCCAAACAGGACAGGCTGCTTCTCCGAGATCCAAGCTGAGCCAGATTTGCCCCACTTTCTTTAAGTCGCTCTCAGTAGTGGAGAGGGAGCAAACCAATAGATTTGTATGGCTCACTCCCACCCAAACATCATTGTTTACTCCACTGAATACTGGGAGGAATTCTAGTCCACATTCCACTGACCCCTCTTTGACTGCGGCTGCTTGTGTGAACATTGACCCTAAGTCTCTCATCTCCGCTCATTGCTCCACTTCTCTGTCAGAGCAACCCCAGCATCCTCCTCCGACTAATCTAGATGGTTCCATTCCGGTGCCCACTGAATCCAGTCAGGCTTTTGATGAGGGTACAAACCTACTGGCTGCTTTAAACACCTCATTCAATACAGTTGATCCGCCAAAAAATTGCACACAACTGCCAATATTTCATGGAAAAGAACCCATTTTGACAGCTGGTGGGGCGACTACCTCTCTTGGTCGACCTACTGATACAAAGGAAAAGACTTTGGTTTGGTCAAGAGGCATCGGCTCGGAGCTATCTCCACTCCAGATGAGAAGTTCCAGGAAAAAAAAGGAGTCATTGAGTTCCCAGCAAGCACCCACTGATTTAGACTCACAAAATGGAAAGGCACTTAGAGCAGAGAAGGCCTTGGCACGTTCTAAGTAATGATTGTGTTGTCACTGAATATTCGGGGGATCAGAAGCCCCCTCAAGACTGCCTCCTTCCGAAGATTACTGGAGAAAACGAACCCTGATCTTATTTTCCTTCAAGAGACTCTCTCGACGAATCAAAATGCTAGAGATTTCCTGCACAAATTTTGACCGACTTGGTTTTCAGTTGCTGTCAGTTCATTGGGAAACTCAGGTGGACTAATGGTAGCTTGGAACCCCGACCTGTTTGAGCTGCGACCTTACCTGTCGAGAGGAGGTATTCTGCTAGATGGCTGCTCTCTTGCCACCAACCAGGAGCTGGCGTTTCTAAACGTCTATGGTCCTTGTTCGGATAAGTTGTCTTTCTGGACGCACCTTGCTTTGAGTGGACTCCTTGCTATTCCTAACCTCATTCTAGGAGGTGATCTAAACTTTATTCTATCGGCTGATGAACACTGGGGAGGTCCTTTTCTGCCAGGACCAGCGGAAGCTACTTACAAAGAAATTTTAGCCACCAATAACCTCATTGACATACAGTCGATTCGCTTGGTTCCTACCTGGCGTAATGGGCGTGCTGACCAGGAAGCTATAGCCAGACGACTTGACCGATTTCTGGTGGCAGAGGGCATTCTGTCTTCCTTTATGGCGCCGACTTCTTGGGTAGAATACCCATACCTATCTGACCACTCTCCCATTTTGCTCCAATTGCTTCCCACTGTCCGCAGATTGACTCCCTTTAAATTCAACCACCGTTTGCTCACCTCTGATAACTATACAGCCATCGTCCACACCACCTAGACTGACCCTCGATTCCTTACAGAACCCAACCCACAGTCCCATTTGGTTTGGAAACTGAAAGAACTAAAGTCCAAAACGATTCAATGGGAAAAGGATAAAATTAAAGAGGATAAGGCATGCCTTCTGATGCTGGAGACGCATATTTCCACTCTCATTTACACCGCTACTCGCACGGCATTGACGGTGGAGGAGTCGTTAAGACTCAACTTGTTAGAAGCACAAAGGGCATCCATACTCCGCGATGAAGAATTCCGCTGGAGACTGCGTAGTCGTGCAACATGGCTTCAATGCGGCGACTCCAACAACAACTATTTTCACAAGGTAGCGAGTTTTAACAGGAACAAAAAGACTATTTGGTCAATTGAGAGTGCGTGTGGGGGAGTAATTCGTGGACAGAAGGAGTTATTGACAGAAGAGGCCACATATTTTTCACTACAATACAAAGCATCAATTACACAATCCATTCAGGAGAAGGCCTCCACGGCTAGCCTCTTCCCTCGTATGATTTCAACCGAGGAAGCCACAGAGCTTTCCAAGCCTGTTACACTTGCTGAACTTAAAGATATTCTGCATCATTTTAAAAAAGAGAGCAGTCCAGGGCCGGATGGCTGGACCATTGAATTTTTCATCTATTATTTTGAGCTCGTTGGAGAGGATCTTCTAAAGATGGTTGAGGACTCCCGTCTCAAGGGAAAGATAGCTAGAGGACTTAATTCCACGTTTCTTGTCATGATCCCGAAAGAGAACAACCCTCACTCATTTAATGACTACCGTCCGATCGCCCTGTGTAACCTTGTCTATAAGGTTATTGCCAAAGTTATCTCTAATCGCATCAAACCTTATCTTGCAAATAGTCTATCAGAAAGGCAACTTGGCTTCCTGAAGGGCAGAAGAATCCAGGACGCCATTGGAGCTGCCCATGAATGTATACACAGCATTAAGCAGAAAAATCAAAAAGCACTAATACTGAAGCTTGATCTTAAAAAAGCATTTGGCTGTATAGACTGGGAGTTTTTGAGACTTATTTTACATGCAGCGGGCTTCGGGGACCTGCTCACAAACTGGATCCTAGCGTGTGTTACAAATGCAAACTTTGCTGTCTTGATTAATGGTGAAGCTTCTAGCTTCTTCAAAAGTGAGAGGGGGCTCCGACAGGGCTGCCCCCTCTCTCCCTATCTCTTTATCTTGATTATGGAGGGCCTCAGCCTACTCCTAAATAAAAGGTTCATTGAACACCACATCTCCGGCATAAAGGTGTCCAAGCTTATCAAGATTTTTCTCCTAATGTTTGTCGACGATGTTCTCATCATGACCAAAGCTGATCTGGTGGAATGGACTGTTATTCAGGATACTCTTCTTCACTTCTGCTCGGTCTCGGGGCTTTCCATCAATCACTCAAAGTCTTCTGCCCACTACTGGGGGCTCTCGGCTTCTGAACTTCTTCGATTCAAGGACCACTTCACCTACAACTTTATTGATTTAAAGGAGGGTTTCAGATATCTAGGATACCAGTTAAAGATGGGTGCTACTCTCCCCGGTGACTGGCGCTAGTTAGTGGCAATCTTTGAAAAAAAAATTGATTTCTGGTGTAACAAGTGGCTGTCCATGGGGGGCAGATTTATCTTGATTAAAGCAGTGCTAGAAAGTCTTGCTGTATTTTGGATGACCCTGGAGCGGATCCCAATCAAAATCACCTCTCTTCTTCGCAGATTAGCCTTCAATTTTCTTTGGAATAAACGGGCTGGTAAACGCCGTATACACTTATGCAGCTGGGAGACACTATCAAAACCTCGTAGAGCGGGGGGTGGGGTTTAAAAAACCTCCACACATTCAACACTGCTCTCCTGGCAAGTTCATTATGGAGAGCAGTCACCAAAGGCAGTATCTGGCACCGAATTATAATTGATAAATACTTGGGATCTCTGCCTCTCTGCAATTGGATTCGAAGGACTACCTTCCAGAACAAGAGGGCTTCTCCTATCTGGAAAGGCCTGGTAGCCTCTACTCCTGTGATACTTCACTGGCTTAGGTGGAAGCCCGGCACAGGTAAGGAGATTTATATCGGAAAGGACAAAATTATCGGGCTGGAGGAGAGCTCACTCCTATCTTCCTCCTTGTGCGCCCACCTCAGCACACTCAACATCATGACTCTCTCCGATATCAGATTGACTAGTGTTCTAGCACTTCCGGATCACTGGTTGGGAAGACGAGATCTGGAACTTGTTGGCTCGTGGGCGGCTGAGTGGACTTGCTTTATTATTGCTCTCAGAGGTGCTGGCATTTCTCTTTCGACGGAGCCAGACTCGCTGCTGTGGGCTGGAGGGGATGCTACGGGCACTCTTACGGTTAAAAACTTGTATGCAGCAATACAAGCACAGAGATTACACATTCATGACTCCTCCTGGTTTTTCTAGCTCTGGAAATGGTCCATTCCACTTAAATTAAAACTCTTTCTCTGGCTCGCGGGGAAAGCCAAGATTCTTACTTGGGACGGGCTGCGTCGACGTGGATGGGAGGGGCCCGACATCTGCCTTCTCTGCCGCGGCTCAAGTGAAGATGTCCAACATCTTCTAATCCATTGTGAATTTGCGAGGGGGGTCTGGTCGCGACTACTTCTGCAACTCACTCTTCCTTACACCTGGAACAGGGCAACGATTTCTGATTGCTTTCAACTGTGGGTCAACCAAAAAACACCCCCTGTTTGCCTGGCAGCCATTGTTTGCTGGCAACTCTGGTTAGAGAGGAACAGGGTGACATTTGAGGACTGGCGACCAAACCTTCATTCAATTGTCCACAAAGTTCTACACTCATTTCACTGGACTCAAGCCCCGAATGTTTTTCATATCCACAAAGCTGTTGAGATCAAGCTACCTGAGGGATACACACTTGCATGCTTCGATGGTGCCGAGCAAGCAGGATGTTGTGGAGCGGGTGGATTCTTCAAATCCAACCAAACGAGGATCACCAAATGGTTTTTTAGCTGTGGAGGGGGCACGAACACAAAAGCAGAACTCTTGGGACTTTGGTCCACCCTCTATTTAGCTACTTCGTGGTCTGTAAAACACTTATTAGTTTTGGGTGACTCGAGTGTTGTCATAGATTGGATCAATGGTAAATCCAAACTCCGATCTGTTCACATAGAATGTTGGAAACAAAAAACTCTGGTGCTTTCCAAGCTCTTCGCTGATATCAAATATCAACGCATACAGAGAACCCACAATTGTGAGGCAGACACACTCTCTAAGTGAGCTCTCAAGGAGGAGGTTGGTAAACTCTCCATCTTCCATAGCGACGACGGTGTGGACAACCCCTTGACCCAACTAAACATATTTTGACAGCGGTTGGCAACATTCCTGGCATTGGAACGTTCATTTCTGCCTTCAACTCACTGTGACAGCGGGGTGATTGTGATTGATCCAAGTGCCGATATTTACTGCTACAACTTTCTGTGACAGCGGGGTGTTTGTGACAGATCCAAGTGATCTTCAGCCTACAATTTTCTGTGACAGCGGGGTGTTTGTGATTGATCCAAGTGCCGATTTTCTTGCTACTGTTGGTAGTGTATGGGCTGTGTATTTCTTGTCACTGTGCTGGCTGTTGTTTGGCTGTGTAGTGGATTTGATCCGTTGTCCAGTGACTGAACGACATTGACTGCTGGTCCGACATTGTAAAAGAGTTTATACCATTTATAAATTCGAGACAATTTTTCCCCGGAAAAAAAGGAAATCGATTGCTCTAGCGTATATAAAGACAAGAAATGATTCCCACATAGTCACATTTCCCCAGCATTAATACATGTGTACATTCAGATAAGGAGCAGCCAAAATGTGGAGCATGTATCCTCCTAGAGTTTATTCCAAACATTTCTCAAAACAGTCCTATAACCTTTGAATTGTTTCTCCCAATATATGAAACAACATTCCTTTATTTTAATTGCCCATGTCTTATAAAATGGTGAATAAATCATTGTCTAATGGAAAATGCCATGCCATTCACTGCCAAGAACACAAGACAAACACTATCCAGCCACCAACCAACGTTCGGCTTGGAGAGAGAGTGACGTACGGCCTCAAAAATATTGAATCGCTACATACGGCTTAATCTCGAGGGAATTCACTGTGTATGGGCCGTCCAACCACCAACGGTCCCAATGCAATTCAATTTTTTTGGGATGTTCTTGCAATCAGATTTAGAAACTCAGCTATTAATTTGAACGGCTATCTCATGATCTTGAATCCCAGATTAAGATGAGCGGTGAGCATTACAAAGCTGTTGGCATCCTTCAATTGCTCACTGGGAATGAAATTCCGAGTAAACTCAACATAACTACAACTGGGAATTCTTCCTTAGCACCACAGTCACATTCAGAACAACATATTAACCATAAATAAGAGCAGCATATAAATCACATATAAAAAAATTCTTACTGCAAATAAAATCAATCACATAATGGATACAAAGGTTTTAGTATTTACCTTGGAAACCCAAATGGGAACATTAGCTTCGAATTGTTGATCAGTTTTCATTTTGACAATCTTTGGTTACAACACAGCTCATGACTTTCTGTACATACTCCCAATGTTGTTGTAATGTCCCCCACCTCTTGATGAAGAGGTCTGGGAAGACTTAGTGGTCTAGACATCCCCACTAGACCATAGTCTCACACAACATGGGGAAAGTCAACCAAACTAATGTTATATTTTGAAGTTGACTTAGGAAAAAGGGAAAAAGGGCAAAAAATAACTCAATGAAGAATTAGAAGGTTGGAGGTTGAGTTAGGAGTTGAACCTAGGGGTTAAACTAACTCAACACGAAAACATAATGGAGGTATAAAAAAAAGGCTAGGGCGCACCTTTCAATCATCTTGGATATTTGGTATTTTGCTTGTTGAGCTCTTGAGCACACAGTTTTGAGGGTTTTGAGATTACAAACCCTAGAGAACAACTCAATGGTGAAAGATTCCACTCACCTTGTTCCAAGCTTGGTCTCGGGGATAAAATACTCCACCCACACCATTCTACACTCATCATCTATTCAGGAGAGTAGCAGGGCCGTACCAGTTAGGGTTTTCCAGCAGGGGCGCACCATTGCTTGAGGAATAGTTTGATCCAGCTATTTGACAGAGCTTTTAGAGATTCTAGCATTTGGGTTTTGCTTGCAAGACCTTTCTCATCAGTTTGGAGGTTTTCTTGAGAAGTTACTATGGCTAGGTTATTATCTACAGGTTGGGACAACTTTGAAGGAAGGAGGTCATCTTGGTGACTTAGTGATTCTCAGATCTAGGAGGCTCTATCTTAGATTTGATCTTGAAACTTCTCCTAGGGGCTTGTGGCTGCCCGATCTATCATCCTAGAGAGTTTCAGGTGATTTGGAAACCTCATTCATCCAGGCCGAATTGTTGGCACTTTAGGGTTTCAGGAGGGCCATACCTGATTAGGGTTTCAACAGTTGGAGGGGGAAGACTTAGTATTTGGACTTCATACTTTAGGGTTTCCCTTGCCCTGATCTGTCTCTTGGTGGAGTTTGGTAGCATTTGGAAGTCTTCTTCAGGAGGGCCGAACCCTTGGTCTTCACATTCTCTTAGCAGGATGTGCCAGTAGCTAGAGGGTTGGGCAAAACTCTAGCTTTTTGTATTGGATCATTCATCTTGCACTCAGCCTTTCGGAGGCTTATCTTGTATTCCCAGGAGCATTTTGTAGCAGCTCATATCTTTATCTTGGAGCCATCTGATGTTATTCCAGATCTACTTCTAAATTGTATCAATTTCTTACTTCTCATAATAAAAGGCCGACATATTAGTGGCCAACCTGCAAACACAAACAGTCAAACAGTTGATTAAGTGGTTAGCTAGTGTCCCCAAGCAAAAAAATTGGCGTGGGAACATTACAGTGGTATCAGAGCTCTGATCCTCCCATCCTGTGAGGATTAGCGCATGCAGAAGTTCAGTGGTATTTATATGGGCCGAAGGAAGAAACAGGCAAGTGAAACAGAAGTCGAGATGGAGGGTTCAGGTGATGCCGTTTAGCCCTAGGGCTTGGCTTTCTTATCACATGAGTTCCATAAATCCATAAACCATACCGAAAGTAAACTGGTCATTCACTTACAGGAGAACTATGAGGCAAACCGTAAGGGACAAACCGAAATCACTGATACCTTGAGGAAGGTAGATGAGAACCTGAGGAAGGTAGATGAGAAATAGACAAGGATAATCGAACTGTTGTTGCAGATGAATCACAAGGGGAAAGGTCCAAATACATATGACAAGGAGATAGGTGGATCTCATGGAGGAAACAAGTATAATCCAGAATATATTCCCTATCATCAGTCTGAGGGAAGCAGTGGAGGGGGCTCACCACATGGACAGATAGGTAGCAGGGCTACTCCTAGACCATACTTACCCACGTTCACAGATGAACATGCACAACATGAACCGGTGGATGACTTTGTTGAGTAGATGACACAGTGTACCAGGGAGTACAACGATTTGAGTATAACAATTTAGAGGAGGATGTCCTTAGATCAATACTGTCAACTCAAATTCAGAAACAAATCTAGGCTGAACCACAGGAGGAACTATGAGTTTGAGCGCAGAGTTGCGAAGATGGAGATTCCCTACTTTGATGGTACGACCAAGATGACTACACAAGCATGGTTGCAAAAACTAGACACTTATCTGCAGCTTAACCCTATGAGGGAGATGGAGGCCATCAAGTTTGCCACAATGTACTTGGATGGCAAGGCTCATGATTGGTGGTATCATGGATTGACTACACTAGGCCAGAATCAGATAGTGGCATACACAGAGTTTACTCAGAGACTCATTGACATGTTTGACCTGTTATCCCCGATTTCTAGGGATAACTAGGAGATCATGTCTCGAGGCCCACAGGTCCTAGACATGGAGTACCGAGAGCAGGATTGACCTGAGCATGCCCCTGGAGGGCCCATATTTCTTCTTCTTCATCAGACTTGTCCTGTTAGTAGCAACAACATCCATCACCTTCGGCTTAGACTTGTATCGGAGAAGACTCTTTCTCCATGAGGTAATTGGTCAAGGTATCATGGTATGTGTCTTATTTGATCATTATGACCTTCAGATATATGCATCAAATTCCTTTCATTTCTGATGACTGCTTGGATCTTACACTAACCCACTTGACCATGGTTGGGGGGATTGAAAGGGTACCCTAGCAAGCTTGTACCCATAGGTTTTGGTTAGCCACCAGGGGGGATTTTGAAGAGCCATCGTCCGCTCCCATCATATCATCATTCTTACATCTTATCTCCCACTCATCTATCCCATTCCCCTAGTCTGGACATTAGGATGACCTGTTTGTGGGGTTACACCTTATCTTGTGGGAAGAAGGGGCTAAAGGCCCAGGAGGTAAAAGCAACTGGTAAGAGATAAAATCCATAAAAAAATAA
>JASDQU010107932.1:219037-242389 GCA_032191745.1 Picea mariana | reverse complement strand
AGCCAAGAGGATGGGGGGTCTCATCACGAGCCAACCCATTATGTTCATGGGTACCTAGTAGTATGACATTGTCATTATCTGGTTACCACGCCAGGGCAGTGACCTTTGGTTGCATGGCCAAGGGAAAGGGGGTCTCATCACGAGCCATCCTTATCATCTCTGTGAAAGTACTTGTGGGTAACACTGTCAGCTCTGGTCACCACGCCAAGGCAGTGTCCTCTAGTTAGACCTTGAAATAAAAAGAAAGAAAAAGTAATAAAGAAAAGAAAAAAAGAAGGCAATAAAGGGCTTGGAAAGAATTGCATCCATGATAGGTACAACTCGCCTCCTACAAAGGCACCCACGGATAATATCACCCCTGTCTTTCACTATGTCTGGACATCCTTGGACCACACCACCTCGTGATACATGGCTTGGATGATATCCTCTAGAAACTTTCCTTTTCTTATGGATGCTGGCCCAATAGGGCATTTTGTCTTTTTCTTCGGCTTTGTATAGTAGGTCATTGTAATGTCTTTGAGCTATTGGATGATATACTAGGGGTTTTATGCATGCATTTGATAAAATTAATGATGAAATGTGATTGACATTGCTATGATCCCTAGGACTAATGAGCCCATGGAGGGCGAAGTTTTTGATGTGCAGGACCATGCCCAACGGACAGGTACCAAGTGGACCGGTACACATGGGGAGATGATTAGTTCGGACCTCCATGGGGCTGAAGAGCCCATCAGATGGTTGTTGGGACCCCATCAGGGTCAGAGACAGGACAGTGATTGGTCAAGCCTTTGCACGAGAGAAGAAGGAGGACATTTTCATCCAGGATGCCTTGGCTGAGCCCAGCCCAGGGGGGTTGACCCACTACAGGTGGAACGTGTCCTTTCTGATGCCCCAGGACATCATCTAGGAGCCATGATGCCACCTCCAGTGTATGGCACCTTGACAAAGCATTTTGGCACGTGTGGCAGAGTTTGGAGGCCTAGAGAGGGCCAACATTTGTCATCTAGTGTTGTATTTTGCCCTAAAAAGGGCCAAAGTCTCCCTCAAAAGGGCTTGACGTCTTGCTCATTGCTCATTTAGGGTTTTATTTGACAGTTTAATGTAAAACAATATGATTTTTGGTTATTAGCCTTGTCGGCTATTTTTAATGACCTAATTTAATTAAAGGTCATGAGATGATATATATTGAGGATGTTTTTCCCTCATTTGGACATAACACAATTCACTCACACTTGTGAGGTCTGATTTTTGCGCCCTTCTAGGGTATATTTTCTTTCTAAGTGAGGCACACTTGTTATTGGAAGGATATTTTTGGCATATTTTGGCATTTCTCTCCAAGGAAGGTTTACAACTAGGGTTTGCACATGCTTTCTTCATGATATGTAAGTGATTTTCTTGCAAAACTTCTTAATTGATTGGTTGTAGGTCTAATTTCTTGCATTTGCTTATTAAATTGCTGATTTGAAACCCTAGGTAACAAGCACACAAGTAAGTCATTGTTACATGTCCCCTTAGAGAGAAATTTTTTTCAGCCATTGAAGAAGAGGGATTGAGCCTAGCCTTTGCTACACTCATCTTGCTTCTTCCCTTAAAGCTAGCATTGAAGTTTATAGGTTGAAAGAGGGTGACGTCCTAGGCCTAGGTTATCTACACCTAGGGCCATCATCTTCCAGGGTTTGAAAGCCTTGTCTTTACAACACTTTCTCTCACCTCATCCCTTAAATTTATCATTTATGCTAGCCGTTTTGCCCAGATTGACCTAAGGAAGGAGGAAAGAGCACGAGGCCTTGCTTAAGCAACACCGGAGTGAGCCTCTTTTCCCTAGGGTTTTGATTCTAGGGCCTTGCCTTTGCATCACCTTAGAACCCTTCCCTCTTGTCTTTAAGTCTTCATCCTTTCAAAAACCTTGTGCCCTTATCTTGTTTGACTCCATATACCCTAAGGCATTGATCTCTAGCCTCCAACATTGAAGTCTTAGTGTACAAAACCACTCTCAAAACTCTAAATTTTGAAACCCTAACTAACAAAATAACCTAATTAGGGCTGACATCACAGTTGGTTATCTCATCTTGACGCAGCAAAAGTTGAATATAAGAAATTAAATGATGATTTGAAGCATTTATTGGGTGAAGTGTTGATTGGATACATTGTTAGCTTGATCATCTTGATAGTTATTGATGAATTGATGCTTTTGCCATAGCTAATTGATAAAACGTTGACTTCATTAGTATCTATTGTTCTACATTGCTTATCAATGAATAACAGATAGTCATTGAAGTAATAACCCTTTGAGTTATAGCCTGCATATATATTGTACTATTGTTGTCTTGTTCCGGGCATGTGTTTTCATTTGGGCATACACTTCTTTATTGGCTGATTAATCGGATTGTCTGACTTTAGTGTTAACCTGTGAGGGGGAAACTTTGATCTTGACTTTATACCTTAGCCTCTTCAAAACTCCAGGTTGCCGGGGATGTCTCCCCTGGGCTAACCTCCCTAAACAGAAAGAACCTCCCCATTGAGGTGACATTGGGTGGGGAAGGTTCCTATTACGCCAGTTTGGTCTCTATCCTTTAGCTTTTGACCTAAACTACAAACTGTGCGATAACATGACTAGGGGGATCCTGAGTTACATTTCCGAGAGCTCACACAACTCAGACAGATAGGAGCACCAGAGGTGTACATTGAGGAATTCTAGAGGCTAGCAGTCATGGTGCAGGATGTGTCACAGACCAGACTCATGATGCTCTTCACTGAGGGGTTGATGGAACCCTTGAGGGGTTGGGTAAAGGATTTTAAGCCTACCAACCTACAGGATACTATCTGGAGGACGAGAGACCTAGGACCAGCTGTAAAGCCCAAATTTGTGCTTAGACCACCTCTTAACACAGGGGGAAGAGATCAAAAACCTCCAATGAACCCAGGAGGACGTGACCCAAGGGGGCTTGACAGGGGAAGAGGTATGATAGACGAGAATACCAGAAGAGAATTAAGGAGGAAACAACTATGCTACACATGCAAGGATCCATGGAACCCATCCCACAAATGCATGGGACGTGGCCAAGTTCACTACATAGAGGTGACTTCAGACAATGAAGAGGAGGAGGATTTCGGCCACATCCAGAACATGGAAGCAGACACCATCGAAACTGCAGATGAGGAGGCCACAGAGCCTGACAATACGGAAGAAGATAAGGATACCTTGGCATCCATCAGTGGAGTGCCCAAATACAACACCTTTAGAATGAGAGGAGTCTTGCAGGGGCAAAAGGTGTCAGTGTTGATTGATGGGGGAGCCTCTCACAACTTCATTGACTCAACATTACTACAAAGGAGGCATATACCCACAATTGAATTTGAAGGATTCAAGGTGGAGGTAGCAGGTGGAAGCACCATGCCTTGTAACGGGTCCATTCCAGGCATGAAGCTTACTTTAGGGAGGCATGATTTGGTACAAGATGTTTATGTGATGGATCTTCCGGACACAAACATAATCCTTGGAGTATAGTGGCTCAGTACGTTGGGGCCTATCACCACCATCTATAATACCATGGAGATGTCTTTCACAGAGGAGGGTGGACGAAAGGTAGTTCTCTGAGGCATGATAGTAACTCAGCCAAAGTAGTTACGACCAAGAGGATGAAGGCCATTTTCGAGAGGGAAGAGATAGTGTATGCAGCTGAGTGCAAGATTTCGGCATGTGTGGAGAAACAAGGCAAGGTTCACTACACACTAGAGATTCAGGAGATCATTGACAAACACAGTAAAGTGTTTGGACCTATTCCACCAGGGATGCCATTGGACAGGGGTTTTGAGCATATCATTGAGTTGGAGGAAGGAGAAAAACCAGTCATCACCACGCCTTACAGACATCCGAATAAGTACAAAGGCGAGATAGAGAAGGAAATCAAAGAACTCTTGGATATGGGGCACATCAGGCTGAGTTCCAGCCCTTTTGCTTCTTCAGTGGTGTTGGTCAAGAAGAAGGATGGAACCCTGCGCATGTGCATTGACTTCCGAGCATTAAACATAAAAACAATCAAAAACAGGTATCCCATACCAAGGATTGATGAGCTGCTGGATGAGCTGCATGGGGCTGTCTATTTCACCAAAATTGACCTACGTTCTGGGTACCATCAAATCAAAATGAGGGAAGAGGACATTCCAAAAACTGTTTTTAGGTGTCACTACGACCACTATGAGTTTTTAGTGATGCCATTTGGTTTAACCAATGCCCCAACCATGTTCCAATCATGTATGAACCATGTCTTCAACAAACAGTTGAGGAAGCATCTCTTGGTATTCTTTGATGACTTTCTCATTTATAGCAAGACGTGGGAGGAACACATTCGGCATGTGGACCAGATTCTGTCTATCATGGAGAAACAATCATTGTATGCTAAGGAGTCCAAATGTGAATTTGGAATGATGAAGGTTCTTTACTTGGGATACATCATTGGAGTTAAGGGAGTACAGGTACACCAGGAGAAGATTCAAGCCATAATGGAGTGTCCTACACCTAAAACCCTTACAGATTTGAGAGGATTTCTAGGCATTTGCACTTACTACAGGAAGTTTTTCAAAGGGTTCTCTTAGCTTTGTGCACCTTTGACCGATTTGACCAAGAAAGGAGCTTTCAAATGGAGTGAGGAGGCCAAATTTACATTCGACAAGATGAAAAAGGTGATGAGCACATGCCCAGTCTTAGCCCTACCAGATTTTGGCCAACCTTTCACTTTGGAGTGTGATGCCTTAGGAGAAGGTATTGGGGCTGTACTGATGCAAAATAGGCACCCTCTTGCCTATGAGAGCCGGAAACTTAGGGGACCTGAGTTACTTTACACCATACAAAGAGATGTTGGTCATCATGCACGCTCTGGCCAAATTCAGACAATACCTGGTAGGTGCACAGTTTGTGGTGAAATAAGATCATAACAGTCTTAAGTACTTCTTGGAGCAGACTGACTTAAATGAAAGGAAGCATAAATGGGTAAGCAGAATACAGGCCTATGACTTTGACCTTGAATTTTTCAAAGGTGAAAACAACATGGTGGCAGATGCATTGTCCAGAAGGCCATCCATTTATTCCATGACAGATGTGTCAATCGATTGGAAGGACCACTTGGTGATGGAATACTCGGAAAATCAGTTTGCTTGTTAGGTGATAGATGGGAAAATACAGGATGATAACTTCAAGGTCATTGACAACATCATCTATTACAAGGGCCAAATATTTTTGGTTCCTGAATCGGCCTTCAAGGCCAAAGTGTTGCAGGCATGTCATGAATCACCGATGGCAGGGCACTAAGGGATTGGCAAGACATACAGGTAGGTGAGGGAGAGGTTCTCATGGAAGGGCCTTAAAGAGGATGTGATGAATCACGTCAAGGAGTGTACTACTTGCCAGAAGAATAAGGATGAGCACACTCACCTGACACGACTACTGCAACCCCTACCCATCCCAGAGCACAAATGGGAAAGCATATCCATGGATTTCATCACAGGTTTGCCAAAGGCGCAGTGGAAGGATTGTATTTTCGTGGTGGTGGACAGATTGACAAAGTTTGCACACTTCTTCTCCATTGCTATAGACTTCATTGCAGCACAGGTGGCCGAATTATTCTTCAGGGAGATCTTCAGACTTCACGGTTTACCCAAAACCATTGTTAGTGACAGGGATAGCCGATTTATGAGTACATTCTGGCAGGAGTTATTCAGGCTAGTTGGTATGACCTTGACTCGTAGTACTAGCTATCATCCTAAGACGGACGGGCATACCGAAATAGTCAACAAATGGGTGGAAGGCTATCTCAGGAATTATGTGGCTGGGCAGCAGAAGGCGTGGGTCAGATGGCTACATTTGGGGGAATAGTGCTACAACACCACCCATCACATGCCCATAGGTATGACCCCATTCATGGCGTTGTACAGTTATGACCCACTTACTTTGGTAGAGATTGCTTTTGGTGACAGCAGGGCCCCAATGGTATAGGATTGGGTACAACAAAGTCAGGATATCCTTAGGGAGCTGAAGGATCATTTATAGAGGGCACAAAACTAGTAGAAGGTCCAAGCAGACAAACGCAGGGTTGGGCGTAATTTTGAGGTTGGTGAGTTAGTTTACCTAAGGCTCCAACCATACAGGCAGGTTTCTATAAAAAGAAGTGGAGCAGAGAAGCTCCAACCACGTTTCTTTGGGCCCTACAGGATCAACAAGAAAGTAGGGGCTGTAGCTTATGAGCTAGAGCTCCCACAGGGTAGCAGGATACATAATGTCTTCCATGTGTCCTGCCTGAAGAGGGCCATCAGACAACACATCACGCCCCTTGAGGTGCTTCCACCTCTAGATGAAGAGGGGCAACTGGTTCTGATTCTAGAGGAGATACTGGAGGTTCGGGAGAAGAAGCTCCGGAAGAGAAGCATCAAAGACTACCTGATCAAATGGAAGGATTTTCCCATGGAGGATGCCACGCGGGAGAACGAATAGGTGGTACAAGAGATAGGTTTGGAATTGCTTAAGGACAAACAATTTCTAGCAGGGGAGACTATAATGTCCCCCACCTCTTGATGAAGAGGTCTGGGAAGACTTAGTGGTCTAGACATCCCCACTAGACCATAGTCTCACACAACATGGGGAAATTCAACCAAACTAATGTTGTATTTTGAAGTTGACTTAAGAAAAAGGGAAAACAGGCAAAAAGTAACTCAATGAAGAATTAAAACGTTGGAGGTTGAGTTAGGAGTTGAACCTAGGGGTTAAACTAACTCAACAGGAAAAAAGAATGGAGGTATAAAAGAAAGGCTAGGGTGCACCTTTCAATCATCTTGGATATTTGGTATTTTGCTTGTTGAGCTCTTGAGCACACAGTTTTGAGGGTTTTGAGATTACAAACCCTAGAGAACAACTCAATGGTGAAAGATTCCACTCACCTTATTCCAAGCTTGGTCTCGGGGATGAAATACTCCACCCACACCATTCTACACTCATCATCTATTCAGGAGAGCAGAAGGGCCGTAACAATTAGGGTTTTCCAGCAGGGGTGCACCATTGCTTGAGGAACAGTTCGATCCATCTATTTGATAGAGATTTTGGAGATTCTAGCATTTGGGTTTTGCTTGCAGGACCTTTCTCATCATTTTGGAGGTTTTCTTGAGGAGTTACTATAGCCAGGTTATTATCTACAGATTGGGACAACTTTGAAGGAAGGAGGTAATCTTGGTGATTCAGTGATTCTCAGATCTAGGAGGCTCTATCTCAGATCTGATCTTGAAACTTCTCCTAGGGGCTTGTGGCTGCCCGATCTATCATCCTAGAGAGTTTTAGGTGATTTGGAGACCTCATTCATCCAGGCCGAATTGTTGGCACTTCAGGGTTTCAGGAGGGCCATACCTGATTAGGGTTTCAACAGTTGGATGGGGAAGAATTAGTATTTGGACTTCATACTTTAGGAGGGGGTTTCCCTTGCCTTGATCTATCTCTTGGTGGATTTTGGTAGCATTTGGAAGTCTTCTTCAGGAGGGCCGAACTCTTGGTCTTCACATTCTCTCAGTAGGACGTGCCAACAGCTAGAGGGTTGGGCAAAACTCTAGCTTTTTGTATTGGATCATTCATCTTGCACTTAGCCTTTGGGAGGCTTATCTTGTATTCCCGGGAGAATTTTGTAGTAGCTCATATCTTTATCTTGGAGCCATATGATGTTATTCCAGATCTGCTTCTATATTGTATCAGGTTCTTACTTCTCATAATAAAAGGCCGACATATCAGTGGCCAACCTGCAAACACAAACAGTCAAACAATTGATTCAGTGGTTAGCTAGTGTCCCCAAGCAAAAAAATTGGCTTGGGAACATTACAGTTGCACGAAGCGGGAGCGTGGGAAGCATCATTTTCCAAAAATCCTCGGAAGCGAAGCATCCCAGAAGTGTCTGTTATATATATATATATATTGTGTTTATATTAAAAAAACATGCAGAAAGACAAATTAGCTGCAGAATGTATGAAAACATGCATATTTGTACATTGTAACATTAAAATGACATCCATAGTAGTAAGTAGTAGTACATCAATGATTAATCATTCGAGCATCAACCATCTAGAATCTAGCAATTACAAACTTACAAACCAACATACAAATTTTTAAGCCATATAATAGAAAGTAGACCATGAAGTTATGGAATGAAATCAATCATCTAACAATTTTCAACAATAACATGAGTCATGACTCATGACCAAATAGTTATGATTACAAAATAGGCCATCTGCACTGAATTATGAAGATCGAAAGGTCCAAAACAATAAAGTTTAAATTGTGCTAGATTCTAGAGTCTAGTTGCTAAATGCTATGAATCTATCATCTATAGACTGACATGTAAAGTAATGAAGCGCCCCATGGAGCTTCCTTTCACTAAACCATTTTGTAACTCTCCAAGTCATCTTTTTTTGCAACATCTTTGAAGTACACGATTGGTTTCTTGGGTTAATTGTGCTAATCAATTTAAGGTAATTGACACTTCCACTCTAATTTATAATGACTTAGCTTAATTGACTTTAGGGTTTCCCCCTAGGCTAGGGTAGTTTCCTAAGTCCTTAGTCTGAAGTCATAGAAATAGAGCCAGTGTAAGATCCATAGATGCTGGTCAAAATAGAGGAATGAACTGTGTAAACAGTGCAACAAACCGACAAGATTTATGAAGTCTTTTAAGTATTTATCATCAGCTTTAGAGGTAGCTTGAACTCTACAGATTTGGACTGTGTGTAAACCCTTAAAACAATGACAAATGGAAAGTGAATTTTTATGTTTTTATGATATCACTGGACTTATTTAAGAATCGATTTGTTCATATGGTTTAACTAGATCAAGAACACATTAAAACATTGCAAAAATAAAAATTATACTAAATTACTAATATCCAAAATGCCTTGTCAAATTTATGTTGTAAGAAAAGATCAATTTGTGTGTTTAGTTTCTAGACCATCATACCATGAGAGCAACTCTATAGCAACATTTAGTACATATTTTTAGCACAGTCCACAGTGTTCGATTACTAGATTTAAGTCATAGCATTAGAGCCAAGGTAAAGTTCCACAAATGTTGTTAAAGAAATAGAAGAATAGAGCAATAGGCCAGCAAGATTCATTAGGAATTGCCCATTTTTCACCCTGGAGTGAGCTTCTGAAATCCGGAAGTGAGCTTCCGGATTTCAGAAGCGGGCTTCCGTAGAAGCTTCCATGGAGAATCCACTCGGAGCGGGGTTTCGAGGGTGAAGCGGGGAGGGGGGCCGCTTCCTGCAACACTGCATACTCCCCTCCTTGGCCAAAAGACCCTTTGAGGGTGAAATTATAAGAAGAAATAGGGAGAGTTGGGGTAATCCCCTATCCCAGGGATAACTAAGGAGATCATGTCTTGAGGCCCACAGGTCCTATACATGGAGTGCCGAGAGTTGGATGTCTTGAGCATTTCCCTGGAGGGCCCCTCTTTTCTTTAGTGCAACCCATATATCAGTAGCAACAATATCCATCCCACTAGCCTAGTCCTGAAGTAGCAGTAAGTCTTGCTCCATTAGGTAACGAGTTCAGGTATCATGGTATGTGTCACTCTGATTATTGAAGCACTTGAATATGTTGCACTGGATTCTCCTTCATTTCATAATGTTTGCTTGGAAATTATGCTCTTTAACTTGTTCATAGCTGGAAGGGTGACATGATGCCCTAGTAAGTTGATCTCCCTTTAGGATGGGTTGCCACTAGGTGGGTCTATGAAAGGTCATCGTCCATTCCCTCCATACTTATCACTTTCCATCCTTACTCCTCTCATTTTTCCATTCCTTTGTTCAAGCATTGGGTTTTCCACACTAGGAAGGGTTGTACCTTGCCTTGTGGGAAGAAGGGGCTAAAGGCCCAGAGGGTAAAAGTAGCTGGCAAGAATTAAAAGCCAAAATGAAACCTTTGAGATGCTTCACCCAGGGATTCCCAAGAAATTAGTAAAAGGCTTCTCAGTAAGAAAAGGGAACCCGTAAGATAAATAAACACTCAAGGTATTAGTTGGTGGATGGGAGGTCTTATCATGAGCCAACCTATTATGACCATGGGCATGTAGCGGTATGACACTATCATCTATCTGGTCACCAAACCAGGGTAGTGGGTCTTGGTGACATAGCCAAGAAAAAGGGGGTCTCATCACGAGCCAACCTTCTCATCTCCGTGAAATGCTAGTGAGTAGTGTTGTCACCTCTGGTCACCAAGCAAGACAGTGTCACTCAGCTCTTCCCTTGAAGCATAAAAGAAAAAGATAAAAACAATAAAAATAAGAATAAAAGGCATTGAATGGGATATGAAAGAATGGCATCTATGACAAGGTGCAACGCGCCCTCTACAAAGGCACCCACATGTAAGATCTACATTTCCATGTTATCATTGCACCCCATGCCCAAACAATTCCCCCATGCCACCTCACACACACTTGCATGACCTATATTGGATCTCACCTAGGAAACACCCCAAACTTAAGGAGGATTAGCCCAATAGGACACCCTGAGACCTTCTCCAAACCTGACTTGTTAAACTGCATAACGTCTTTGAGCATTGGTCTGGGTAAAGGGGGGTTTAATGCACATGTTTGGGTAATTTGATTATTAGATGTGATTGACATTGCTATGATCCCTGTGACTTATGAACCCCTGGAAGGCGTACTTGTTGTTGCTGCAGGACTTTGCCCTGTGGACAGGTACATATGGGGGAATGATTAGCTCAGACCTCCATGGGGCTGAAAACCCACAAATGGATGTTGGACCCCAACCAGGGGCAGAGAGACATCAGAGACTTGCACCAGGAAGAAAGAAAGGCGTTGCACCAGAGATACCTTGATAGACCTAGACCCAGGGGGATCTTTCCTTTCCACCTGGACATTGACCTTTGGGATCCCATGACATCACGTTTGTGACCCTAGACGTCATCCAGAGTCAGGGTTTGCACCTTGAGGTTAGTTGTGAGTTGATTGGCATGTGTGGGCATCATCCAGGGCCTTGGGAGGCCAAATGTCCTGCTTCTGGAGCCCAACGTTTCACCCTAAGGGCTCAACGTCACCCTAGAAGGGCATGATGTCACCCTTGGAAATGATTTCAGGGGTTAATTACTTTCATTTATGTAAAAACTGGATTTTTGATGTAACTTGGCTAGGTCAACCTTTTTATGACCTAATTTTAATTAAAGGTTATTGATACTATATAAATAGAGAGATAATACTCTCATTTTTTCATCATCACTCATCACATAAGTGGTGTGGTCTGAAATTTGCACCCTTTTTTGGGAGTTATTGGCTGAAATTGGGAGGCGCACTTGTCTTGGAGGCCAAAATTTGCAACTTGGATCATTTCTTGGTGAATTTACTTGGCAATCTAGGATTTATTGCTTGATTATTTTTGGTGAAGTAAGTAAATCTGAAATTCTTCATTTTATTGTRAATGTYATGGTATATTTGCTTATTCATGTTAAAGATTATGAAATTGCTTRCTTAACAAACCCTAAGAGTAAAGGACTTAAGTTACTACTTCTTTGCTCTTCATTTGCTAGACTTTTACCAAGGTGATTTGACTTAGATGAACTTCTAAAGCCCTGAATGCTAGCTCTTTACAAGCCATTGTCTAGTTATTGTTGCCCTTAATACTTTTTAATAGTCCAAGGAAGGAAGATTCGCTAGGGCCTAAGATCCCTTACTCTCTAGCAAATTTGTCCTTAGGATTTGGATTCTTGAGGCCTTGGGTTTCCAACACCTCATCCATCCATTCCTTCTCCTTAGAAAAATACAATCATTTTGTTATTGCTTCCAAGAGAAAACCGTCACCTCTAGACTCCATTAACCCTAAAAGGCACCAGTCCACTTGCTTTAGTGAACTGATTGATCAAACAAACACTCAAACCTTCTTCCTCTAAGCTTTTACTAACATTTGCTAACTCTAAACTAGACTAACTCCTTAGCTAACTTGCTGTTGTTGCAAAACATTGCTACAACCATACTAATTCAAGCCAAATTGCCGCATTTACCTACATAACTCACACTTACATCATCCGGAAATCACTTGTGACAATTGCCGGTCAATCTACTGGATAAGTGTTGAGTTTGCATGGTGTTTTCTTGCCCTTTTGACCACTAGAATTTGCTGCTGTTGCAAAAGATTGCTACAGCCATCTAACTGCAGAAAATTCTCTGCAAAAGTGGCTTATTATTATGGCTAAACATTGCCCAATTTGCTTATGACAACTTATTATCATTCTGCTAGGTAAAGGCTATTCTTTCTTGTCTTTTTCGAGCAATTTTAAGGCATAATTCTTGTGGCTGTTACAAAACATTAGTTGCTGTTATAAACTGCTGCATTGCTGCAAATTCATATCTGCTAGCTCAATTTTTGAAGGTTTATGGTCATATGAAGCACTAACATCATTTGGTACTTGAAAGATGCTATACTTTTCATTTGTTGTCTTGTTCTGGGCAAGTGCACCATATATTCACTTTGCTTCGTCTTTTAAATACCTAGAGAACTTTTTTGACTTGAGTGACCAGTGAGAGGGAGAATTTCTTGCATCCTTTCCTTAGTCTTATCATCCCTTTAGGTCACTGGGGACGTCTCCCCTGGGGTAATTTGAAATACTCCTAAATAGAAAGGGGTTTCTTGTTAAGGTGACAGTGATAGGTCATCCCCTGTTACACAAATCTTGCATCCACTTGCCTTGGGCTTTGGGCAAGTACAGATTGTGCGATAACAGGAACATTCCCTTTGAATTGTTGATCAGTTTTCATTTTGGCAATCTTTGGTTACAACACAACTCATGGCTTTCTATACATACTCCCCTCCTTTGCCAAAAGACTCTTTGAGGGTGAAAGTATAAGAAGAAATAGGGAGAGCTGGGGTAATGGGAAGGCCAACAGGCCTGACCTCTTATTTCCCATTCCTTGGCCTTTTCTCTCCTATTTATATTTTCTATTTTATTTAATTCTTGTTTATTTGTCTTTTGTCTCATTTACTTTTACATTTGCATTGTCTTTAATAGTTTATCTAATCTTCATTAATTTTTGAATTACATTGGCAAGAACTGTGTCTTACAACCATTAGCTTATTAATTTTTGAATTACATTGGCAAGAACTACGTCTTACAACCATGAGCTTGTTCAGATCCATTTCATGTCACCTATCAACATTTGCAGCAGCATGACAGTGCATTAAATCAGCAGAACTCTATCTATTCTCAGAGAGCAATAAGGTGCTGTTATGGATGGTATCTTTAGTCTTGTCTCATGCATTAATGACAGTAGATCTGACAGCAAAGAGACCTGCGCTGAATGGGGGAGTTATACTCCTATTGTTAGCGGCAGGGAAGGTGCATCAATTGAGAAGTTGTTACCAGCTGGTGGGCGTTCCCTTTGATGCTATTTTTGTTCTCAATGGCAGCAACATAAGGGTAGTTGCATACCATTCCTGACAGCAGCAGGAGGGCTCATTAAATGCACGGTTACACAACTATTCTTAGCACAAGAGGTTTGCACACTTGAGGAGTTGTTTTGAAGGAGTTGCTATTCTATTTTGAAGGCTTGAGGGTGCCCCACTTGATGAGTTACTTTTGGCAGCAATGGGGCACATTCAAGGAATAGTTACATCTATTTCTGACAGGGGTTGCATATCAGTGCTGTCAGATCTGCCACTGCCATTTCAGACCTGTTTCAAACCTGTTCTAGCCAGGAAAAGGGTGTTTACTTGAGGCATTTATTCACAGCAGGAGGGTACAACACTTGGGAGTTACATCCTATTCGTAGAGGCAACACGGATTCCAAAGGGGCTGATATCTATTTAGGAGTTTCTCAGAGATTGAGAAAGGGTTGTATCCTGTGGCTTCATTCCCCCTTGTACTTGTAATCTGTTCCCGAGCTTTGATGTGAATAAAATGAGTAGTTTGGTCCTCATATGGCATGTTAATTTTATCTTGTTGCTGCTGCAAGTCTCGTGCTTGATTAAATTTATCTATTTCATATGCATGTGTTCTTCCCTTAGTTATATGGACATCCGTGATCTAAAGACATGATTCAATATCCAGAAGTTCATAGTATTAGGGTTAGGCTCAGTTATTTTGTTAATCAGACATTCCTACTTGCAACGTTCACTTGATCGAGTGCTCTGTTTGCCCGTATGTTTGACTTGGTTTTGAAGCGGCCAAGATAGAATTGTATGCAGGGTGAGAGACTATGAATGCTGTGGTGGTAATGGGCATTGTGTCTACAGTTGAACTGGTGTAGGTTTGGGTGTCAACAGGAGATTAGCTAACCATGCTTCCCTCATAATAGATTGCAAACTGTTAAAGGAGAAGGTAATATGAAATTTTATTGCTCCTTATCAACACTAAATTTATAGTGGCAGAGTGGATGTGATAAGCCACATTTGGGCCATAAATCATCATAAATTGTGTAACTTCATACACAGGGCGCTGATCATGTGGGATATATGGGCAATGTAAGCATGCACAGGGGATCTTATTGTTCAGTTTTGTGTCTGAGTATGTTATATAATCACCAAATATCCTCTCCATACTGTATGTTTGGGGCAGTTACAGGCCCCTGGAAACCCTAATTGCAGGGGTTTTTCCTATGGCCCTTTTGGGAAATTTTCGAAGTAGGACAATCTTGATTGGACTGATGAAGTTGTGCATTTAGAGATGCGTCAGGGGACATAATTACATCTAGCAAGGGAATAATGTCTGTTAAGGCTGGGGAGGATGATCATATTCTGGAGGTGGTGTGAAGAGGAACTTCACTATGCAGAAATTCTTACCAAGATCCTCAACATTGCTGGGCAATGGAAATGAGGGCCTGAAATGAAGCTCCAGCTTGATCAGTTGCATTTTTTAGCAAACATGTTGCATACCAATCATGTCCTGAAAAACCTCAACAAAGTGGATGTAGCATTGGGCTTTTTCAATTGTGCAAAGAGGCAAAATTGGTATACCCCCAATGAACAGACATATCATCATTTTCTGGATGGCTTAATCAGGATTGCAGAGTTGAGGGTATTCAGTCTCTGCTTGAAATATGGGGAGTGTTGTAGCACTTAGTGCTTACAATATGAATAAGGTGATATGGTACCTACCCAAAAGCCAACAAATTAGAACTGGATTTTAGGTACTTTAAGCAAATACAAGAAGCTGGGTGTCAGGCTGACACAGAAATATATAACTCCTTCGTCAACTTCTAAGTTGTTTCTTTATATAGTTCTTGCATACAATACATTTTAGATATACAAATCCTTGGAAAAATCAGGTTGCAATGCTGTTGCAGACACTTTTGAGATGATTCGACAACTGGCAAGATTTGGTAGACTTGGTACATCTATCATACTTTTTGAAGAAATTAAAACTAAAGGCTTCTGCCCAAATACCTTGATCTTTACAACTCTTGTTGATCGATTGTGTAAGGCTGGGAGATTGGACATGACTATGAAGGTCTACATGGATGGGCAGGCAGTGGGATTTTGACTCTCTGTTGAGTAAGTTTGCTTCTCTGATGAGTTGTTTGGTAAGGCTGGAAACTGGATATGGCATTAAAGCTCTGGCATGAGATGGAGACAGGCTTCAGGCCAAGTTATGGCCTATACACCATGGTCATTGAATCACACTCAAAAGTTGGGAAATTGGATATTTCTATGTCATTATTTGCAAATATGGATTTTGCTAATATTGCCCATGGCAACTACATTTTGTTCTCTAGTAAAAGCACATGTTGCTCTTGGACAGGTTGATCAGTGTTTGAAACTTTATAATTTCATGACTGATTCTGGGTTAATATCTACTCTAAGTGCATGTACATCATTAAGGACAGCCTTAGCAAATCAAAAGATGTTTGACATGGCAGCAAAGATTGTATTGGATATGAAAGTTGCGGGGTTTTCTGCTGATGTGAATGCAAGTGATGTTTTAATGATTTATATTAAGGAAGGTTCTGTTGAGATGTCTGACATTCATGAGTTCTGCAGGGATAAGAGAAAACAACTTCATTATTCATCAACTATTTGAATTGTGCATGAAGAGTGGTCTCAACTGTTTGGATTGTGCATGAAGAACAACCTTTACTCATCATCACAACCCCTTTTTGCAACTTATGTATGTAATGCTGCCCAAGTGGATTTTATATTGTGCACATCAATTCTATCTCGTCTTGTAAGATGTCAAGATGAACAGGATGAAAAGGTGCTAATGTCTATTCTGAGTGCCAAAAAACATACGGCTCATTCCATTTTTGTGTGGACTTTTTATTGGTCCAAAGCAGAGAAAGGAGAGCCAGTGATTTCCTTTGTAAGGGCATTCTTTCGAAGCTTGACTTTGAAAGAGAGGAAAGTGCAGGTATCTACTTCCTCAATGTACTATTGAACTACCTTGTGCTGTCAAGTCAAATGAATAGAGCCCATTGTGTGTCGAAGGTTGCATGTGAAAATAAACTTTTCCTGAAGGCAATATCCTTTGATCAACACATTGCTTGGTTTCTAGATGTCAGGCGTCTGTCTGTTTGGGATGCACTTATTGCTTCCGACTTGGAAATAATGGAGTAAGAGTGAGTTGTAAGCGTGAGTTCTAAGAGTCAGTTTTAAGAGTCATTGTCTGTAGAGTTTAGTTGTGTGTGGTTTGCATGTAATCCACTCAGTAGAGTCTTTTCCTATATAATGATGTAATGGGTCTCCATTGAATAATATAGAAGTGAGCATAGCCTCACTGTGTGTTTGTTTCTCATATTTTATCTTGGTATCAGAGCCACAGGGAGAAGTGCATAAATTTCTGGAGGTCCGCAGGTCTCTTCTCTTGAAGGGTGCGGCGGCATGCAACTGAAAGTTCCACGTGCAGGAAGAACCTCAGATTTTCGCGGTTGAGTGGTGTATCACAGTGCGAAAGGATTTATCGATTTCCGCACTCAAGTAATGCGTGAGATGCAGACTCCACACACTCTGACAGAAGGTTAGCTACGGAAACAATTGTGTTTGCGTAGGTCAAGTGGATAGTGTGAGGAATGTTCTTGAACTGCATGGGTTCTTGAGATGTGTGGGGTGATAAGGAGAAGTTGCGATTACTCTTTCCAAGAGATGGAGAAGGGTCACGTTAATCCCCGGTGAGCGCAAGTTTGTGAGAGCCTCATTTTTTTTCTTTCTTTGAGGAAAGTCGCGTGCTGTGAGCAAGATTTGGTGCGGTAAGCAAAGTCTGCAGATTACATGGCAGATTACATTGAGCTTGTTCATGTGACTTGGAAGGACCCGCTTTTCAATTCAGAAGTCAATCCACAGACTCGACTTGTGTGGAAATTAAAGGTTCTCAAGACTAGAACAAAGCATTGGTTCCATTTGAAACAGATTGAAGACCAAGCCCGTTTGCTCACGCCGGAGGCGGAGATAACCAAACTCACCCACAGATATACTAATTTATCCTGAACGGTGGAGGAGTCGGATAGGTTAAAGTGACTTGAAGACAACAGAGATTCCTTATTAAGGGCTGAGGAATTTGCATGGAGGCTCCGAAGCCGAGCTACTTGGATAAAAAGTGGAGATTCAAACTCCAAGTTCTTTCACAAGGTTGCTAGCCATAACAGACACAAAAAGATGATCTGGACGATTAATAATGGTGGTTTTGATATTCGGGGACAGGAATCCATAAAAGAAGAAGCTGTCACACATTTTACACATCATTTTAGAGCTACAGGGGCGCACAACCTACAGGAAAAAGGGTCAACCGCCGGTCTCTTCCCCCGATTGGTATCCGGTGATGAAGATGAAATGATTTATAAGCCTGTCACAATTGCAGAGATTAAAGATATACTTATACATTTCAATTCTGAGCGAAGCCCAGGGCCAGACGGCTGGACTTCAAAATTTTTTTGTTTCTTTTTTGATCTAATAGGAGAGGAGCTCCTACAAATGGTGGAGGACACCCGTTTAAAAGGAAAGATTGCTGGAGGTATAAACTCAACGTTCCTGGTCTTGATTCCGAAGGATAGCAGCCCAATTTCTTTCAACGACTTCCGTTCGATCTCGCTTTGCAATCTCATTTACAAGATTATCTCCAAGGTAATCTCCAACAGAATTAAACCCATTCTCGGAAGGAGTCTCTCTACAGAACAACTAGGATTCTTGAAGGGCAGAAGAATCCATGATGCTATTGGAGCCGCCCATGAATGCTTACATAGTATCAAACAGAAAAACCTAAAGGCACTAATCATGAAGCTAGACCTCAAAAAATCCTTCGACTGCATCGATTGGGATTTTTTGAGGCTTGTCCTCCATGCGGTGGGTTTTGGAGACAAGTTTATAAATTGGACTCTTTCTTGTGTTACAAGCGCCAACATTCCAGTGTTGATCAATGGTGATCCATCTAATTTCTTCAAAAGCAAGAGAGGACTTCGTCAGGGATGTCCACTCTCCCCTTACCTCTTCATCTTGATTATGGAAGGACTCAGTATTCTTCTTTCAAGAAGCTTCTCTGAGCATAAAATTTCGGGCATTAAGGTATCTAAACTTGTTAAGATGGTCCATCTGATGTTCGTAGATGATGTTCTTCTTATGTCCATTGCTGATCCTGTGGAATGGCAATGTATACTAGAGGTGCTTCAGCACTTTTGCTTGGTTTCTGGTTTATCCATTAATCTCTCTAAGTCATCAGTTTACCACTGGGGTGTTTCTAATTCCGAACTCCATCTTCTTAAAGTCACTATCCCTCTCACGTTCAAGAAATTGAGTGAAGGTTTCAACTATTTGGGTTTCCATTTGAAGTTGGGAGCCTCATCCTTTGGAGACTGGAGTTGGCTGGTGGCCACTTTCAAAAGAAAAATCGACTTCTGGTGCAATAAGTGGCTGTCATTGGGTGGAAGGCTTATCCTGGTTCAATTTGTTCTCCAGAGCCTGACTGTCTATTGGATGATGTTGGAGTGGGTTCCTTCTAAGATTATCACTTCCCTGCGTAGATTAGTGTTCAATTTTTTGTGGGGTGGAAATGTTGACAAAAATCGTATTCATCTTTGTAATTGGCAGTCACTTTCAAGATCGAAGAGGGAAGGGGGATGGAACCTCAAAAATCTCTCCACTTTCAATGTGGCCCTCTTGGCCAGTTCCTTCTGGAGAGCTATCTCCATTGACAGTATTTGGCACAAAATTATCATTGATAAGTATCTTGATTCCAATACGGTCCTTCATTGGCTTCGCAAACCAACTTTCCAGCTGACGAGGGCCTCTCCATTTTGGAAAGGTCTGGTGGCATCATCTCCAATTATTCTACATTGGCTCCACTGGAAGCCTGGGGAGGGCCTGGATATTCTTATTGGCAGGGATTTGATTCTGGGACTGGGGGATCGCTCCATTCTATCACCAGCGATGAGACTCCATCTAAGGGCATATAACATTACACCGCTTTCTCAGATAAGATCTTTGACAGGTGCGTCCCCTCTGCCAGATGTTTGGATGTCCATTAGTGATCTCTCACTAAGCGAACCACTTGCATCAGAATGGATTCTATTTACCACAGCTCTTAAATGTGTCGGTATTTCCCTGAGGGCCGAGCCGGATGTTTTGTTGTGGGCCGGCGGTGATGAATTGGGTCTGATCAGTGTAAAAAACGTATATCTTGCTCTTCAGAAACAACTTTTCTCTGATCCTATATTGTCGTGGATCCACAAGCTTTGGAAGCTACAGCTGCCACTCAAACTTAAATTATTCGCCTGGTTGGTTGGTAAAGATAAGCTTCTTACCTGGGAAACTTTACAAAGGCGAGGCTGGGTGGGGCCGAGTATTTGTTTACTCTGCAATTCTACCCCCGAGGACCTACTTCATCTATTGATGCTTTGCCCATTTTCAAAAGACGTCTGGCACCGAGCTACCAAGCACTTTAATCTTCAGACTTCCTGGTGCGGCTCCTCCATCACAGAAAGTTTCCCTCGTTGGTTCACTCTTAAATCGGCCCCGCCTAGCCTGGTGCTTCATTTCAGCTGGAAAATCTGGTTAGAGAGAAATAGAGTGCTATTTGAGGATGCTAAGCCATCTTTGCCAAGGGTGTTCTACAAAATTATGACCTCTTTCAATTGGCTTCCGATCACTGTTAGCGATCTCCCTCATCGTGCTATGACTTTTGACTTGGCCGAGGGTCACACTATAGCGTTTTTTGACGGAGCTGCACAGACTAATGGCTCGAGATGCGGCGCTGGAGGCTTCTTCAAATCACACCAGTCCAGAATCACAAACTGGTTCATCAACTGTGGCTCTGGCACTAATACAAAAGCTGAGCTTTTGGGCTTATGGACCACGCTCACTCTCGCTGCTCTATGGTCTATCGATGACCTCCACGACTCGAGAGTGATAATTGACTGGATTTCAAACAAGTGCAAGCTCAACTCCATCCATTTAGAAGGATGGATGAAAAAAACGAGAGATCTAGTTCAACGCTTCTCCAATATCAATTTTCTTCATGTTTCTCGCACTCATAATAGGGCAGCTGATGCACTCTCTAAGAGGGCCCTATCCGGAGTGGTAGGGAGGCTCTCAATCTATCATTGTGATAGATGGATTGAGAGTCCTATTACCCATTTAAATCTTTTTGAATGATGCTGCCAACCCTCCATCTGAAGCACTGAAATCTGCACCTGGCATTGAACATTGGTTGTGGCTGGGAAGTCTTCGACCTCTCGGTATTTATTCTCTCATTCACAAGCATGGAAAGTCTATTTTTCATGAGGTTTTATGTATGTCTGGATCCTCAATGCTTGTGCATTTTGACCAAAACTGTCTGCAGTCCTCCTTTGTAAATGAATTTATAAGCTATATAAATTCGAGAAATTTTTTTTTGGAAAAAAAGCAAAGTCTGCATGTGTGAGCTCGTGGAGTAGTTTGCATGCGTGAGTTTTTCGTTGGAGTTAGCGTGAGTTTAGTTAAGATTTGGTGCAAATTGTAAGTTTTGTTTTCTTTTTGGAGCATTTAAAAATAAGAGTGCCACTACTTCTCTTATGCATGCAAATAAGAAAATGGATATATATTTTAAAATCTTGAAGATTTTTAATCAAAGTAAGTTACTTTTCTTTTAAGTGGATATAGGTGAAAAAGGGAGTTATTCATTTTTTTATTAAAATGGATGTGTGTATTTAAAAACAAAAGTGGATATTTTGTTTTTTAAAAAGTGAATATTTTGGATATTAAGGTGCATGTATGATTTAAAGGTTGATATATACACGTGAGGTGGTGTTATGATTTAAAGGTGGATGTATGCATGAGTTAAGCTGAGAAAAGAGGTAGATTTAGATCAGTGGATCCGAAGGCAGAGTGACGGATTGCTTAGCACAGGAGAAAACTCGACAGAAAGTTGCATATACTTGGTGATTCACTTGAAAAGACTAATTTGCAGCGATGGTGAATCCGTTGGCAGAGACCTACCTCAACGAAGCCAACAAGTTAGATGGCTCAAACTTCATTAATTGGAAATTCAAGATGCAGACGCTCATGGAAGGCTATGGTGTCTGGAACATTGTGAAGGGAAGTGAACTGAAACCTGATGTGGCCACTGGTGCAACACCAACACAGATCCAAGATTGGGAGAAGCGCGAAAACAAGGCAAAGGTATTGTTTCACATGTCTATTAAAGATAGCATAATTCCACATATTAGAGAAGCTACAACTTCTGCTGCAACATGGACAACGCTTAAAGCATTGTATGAAACTAGCAACACAAATCACATTTTGTTCTTGGAAACTAAATTGCTAGGCATTAAGATGGATGGAAATGAATCTGTTAGTTCATTTTTGGGTCGTATTAAAGAGGTGAAAGACAAGCTAGTAAATATAGGAGAAACTGTTTCCAACACGGATCTGGTCACTATTACCTTAAATGGTATGCTAGAAGATTATCATATGTTCATAACAGGTCTCGCAGCAAGGGAGAAACCTTCTACGTTTGAAGAACTGTCAGGTATTTTGCTGCAAGAGGAAGAGAGGCGCGGGAATCTGAAGCCTCAGAATAAAGATTTGGCACTGTGGTCAAATAAGAGATCTGCGAGAGGGAGATCAGGAGAAAGAGGCAGAGGAGGCAGTTCATGGCAGAGAGGCGGTTCATGGCAAAGAGACAGTTCATCGCAGAGAAGACAATCTCCAAATCAAGATATACAATCTGACAGGAATGAGTCAAAGAGTTTTTTTTATTGTGGTCGACCTGGACATATTGTTAAAGACTGTCATAAGAATAAAAGTGATGAGGCTAGGAATAAACCTAGAACACATTCAGGTCATTATGCAGAAAAATATTCAAATCAAGATCTCAGATTATTTATTGCTAGTGATGATATTGATGAACCCCCGAATTTTGACTCACGAGATCTTAGGCTGTTTGTGTCTAACGTTGCTTTATCTGCTGAAACGGATGATTCTGATGCCTGGTTTGTGGATTCTAGAGCATCAATACATATGACTTGTAATAAAAATTGGTATGCTAATTTTAAAGAAACACACAATGGTGCCAGCATACATATATCTTGGAGATGATCGCGCTCATCAGATCAAGGGATATGGAGACATTCTTGTGACATTGTCGAATGGTACTGTTCGTCACATTCAGAATGTGGTGTATGTGAAGAATTTTGGTGAGGGATAGAATCACGAGTAGGGAATCCCCCTCCAATATGATGTTGGTTAATTCCATGTGAATTTCTACCTGCATTCATTTCAACATGGCCAACATCTTTGTGTCATTGTTCATGTTGAGCCCCAAGTAGTGTTGAAATAATGTAACTGCGAAGAGCATTCTTATTATTTTTGTTATTGGATTAAATCCCCATTGTGGATTTAATCATGTCATTATTATTATTTTTATTATTAGAGTAATCCCCATTGAGGATTAATCAAGTTCGTAATTGTATAAGGACCAAATCCCCTTTTGCGGATTGGTCATCGGACAATTATAATGTAAAGAATAAGAAGTCGGCCCCAACAGTTATAATGAAAGGTCGGCCCCAGCCAGATTTAATTAAAGGTGGATTTACCCACCCAGTATGAGAGGTCAGCCCTGCCAGAATGGTGACTCTTCACACATGCCAGATTAGTATAAATAAGAGGCTAGCGCCTCACTTCTATCACACACTTCACTTGCTCATGATCTTATGAGGCAAGTTGACATTTCAAGTTGGTGAGAGGAGAAGAAGGGTGGCGCATCTCTTGGAGGAGGATTTTCAGTATTGGTTGAGTTATCTCTTGAACATTTGTATAAGCTTTTATGATAAGGAAGTTTTGCTGGGTTTTCTTCCCCTAGAGGGTTTCCCAGGATAAATGCTGTGTCTATTGTGGATGTGTATTTCTCAGTGATCTTGTG
>JASDQU010107932.1:14590-39160 GCA_032191745.1 Picea mariana | reverse complement strand
GGAGGAGACATGCCACCCGGGCCCCATCCACTACAAGGGTTCCAGATTCATCAGTTTTACCTTTATCTGCACAACGTCCATTGTCATGTGGCGGCCATTCAACTGCTGGTCGTGTTCCACTATCACTTCCACCTGTTCTTGCTCTTATTCAAAGATCATGGGAGAAGAAACTAGAAGTTTCTTGTGGCAAGAGGAAAACTTAGAGCATAGTACTTAGTACTTGCTAGATCTCTTTTTTTGTTTCATGTTTAGAAGTATTCTCTAAAACTTAGTACTTTGTCTTGAGTATTGACTCTTGACTCTTTATTATGGCTTATTCTGTAAACAATGAAGTTATGAACTTATGAACTTAAGAACATCACATGACAATTTACCTTTGAAGTTTATGATTGATGTTATGATGCTTTAATGTTGAGTCCCACAAATGTTTATGATTGATGTTATATGTGTAGTATGTAGTATGTACTAAATGGTTGATGCTTTAATGATCATCGATTCATCACTAATCAATTAGTTAAATGATCTTATATGTATGTTTTCATGTTTTTTGCAATTGATTCAACATTCTACATGTTTTATATATATATGCATCAAAATATATATTTTTTATGTATTATATAAAAAACGCTCCCGAAACGTTCCCGCTCCCGGAGATTTTTGAAAATCTGCGCTTCCCGCTCCCGCTCCCGCTCCTGCTCCCGCTCCCGACAGCCTTGATCAAGCACATGTATCACTTCTAATGATTTTCCATATAAACAATATGTCTTGTTTTGTTGTTCGGGAATCCCTTAAGCCTCGCCTAACAATGAGACTTGTGTCTTAAATTTCTCTTAGGAAAACCACCAAAGGCCTCCCCCTCATTGAATGTTGAATTTTGTGCTGTACCTTGCCTGTCGGGATCAATAAGTCCATGATCTGTCTCTTGCACGTAGTGTTGCAGCAGATTATGACAACCTTCGCCTTTAGAGACACCATTTAGACTTGTAAATGTTCAGGACATAAATCTCAGGGCCATGGACAATATCAACAGATTTCACCTCTTGAACGACATGCTAACAATTTGGACAGTACGCGATATTGTTCCTTATAACTTATGACGAGCATGGCGGTTTCTTCGACCACGTTCTCTTGCTTGTGAAGGATGTGCCCATCCCCGACGACATTGTTGGCCTTGACCCCTTCTTTTTCAAATTCGACAGGTTACGGGTTTGAATGCCCACTATCATGATTTTGCCATGGATCCATAAAGAAACAGGTTTCGACTCTCTCTCATCTTCTTGGGCCCTCCCGTGAGGGAGTCAAGCCCAGGCCTGCTCTGATACCATGCTGATTTTTCTATATGAGATAATATGAGATGATATATGATCGATATATTATTATAATGATGAGTGTTCCATATATAGAGAACATATGGTGACTATCCATGAAAGGATGCATCCATAAATATCTACTTATTTATCATATATATTTATACCTTGTATTATATATATATATATATATTTATTTATATCTGGAAGAATGTCTTCCCGATGTTGTCCAAACATCAACAATAATGACTTCACTACACTTAATAGAGGCTACATGCTACATAGTTCTGGACTTTTGTGTTGCAGCATATCGAAATGAGGGAATTCAAGTTATAAACACCATTTGGGGATGATTGTTATGTGTTACAACTCCCCTTGCTTTATATTTTACTTCAATGATCTGATTTTTTTGTATCTACTAGTCATGTGGATGGCTTATTACATGGTAATTAGGATAATCTGATAAAGTGATTTTGTTGATTGGAGTATGCAATTTAACTAAGACAAATGATACAATTGGTAGCAACGTGGTGTCCTTTGTATTACAATTGTAATATTCACATTGAAGCTACAAAGATATATGATATGTGTGTGTTGACTTAGTCCTTTTGAAGAAGTTTGGACCATAGTTGTAGGGAGCGTCCCCCCCCCCGCTCCTAGGCTCGAAAGCGCACTCCGAGCGGGAGCGTCCAAGGAGTGCCCTCCCAAAAATGGGAGCGCACTCCGGGCGGTTTTAGGACGCTCCCTGCCCTTTTGGGAGCTCCACGCTCCCTGAGACTCTCCCAGAGCCTGGGAGCGCGCTCCCTAAATGCTCCCTGGGCGCTCCCTAATGGTAATGTTAAATTCTTAAATTTTTAACATTACCATTAATTGTTTCAGGATGTTTGAGAGTGGTTCCAACCTCATTGGACTTCATATGGAGAAAGTAGAATTTTAGGTCCCATTCAAAATTTAGCAGATTTAACGGTTTTCAGGATTTCAAGATTGACAAGATTACAACGTTTCCACTGGATTCTATCAAGTATGAGGGTATGGAATTGGCATTTAATCAAGACCACCAAGCCCTCTATATACCCCAATGTTGGTGGTGTTTATTGTTAAACTCCTTTGTCATGGCCTTAGCAAAAATGTACCCTTCACTCAAACCAGAATCATTGATTAGGCATGTTAAGCTTTTTCTACCATATTTTAAGGCTAGGATTAGGTAGTTTCATCAAAATTGGGTGGTGTCCACTGATGTCCCTAGAGGATCGAGGTATACGCAAAGTCAAGATGAGAGGCAAAGGATGAAGGATGATACTCATGATGTGTATCCCAATATAAGTGATGGTGGAACATTGCTTGTCATTTAAATGTTCTTGCTTGTTTATTCGTAATGCTTTCTTTCAAAGTTTCAATATAATCATTAATATACTATGGATGGCATTTCGAACTTCATAATAATGTAGTATTCATCTACAAGCACAAATATGCATGTTTTCATATATTTTGCAACTAATTTGTTTTTTTGCATGTTTTTGTTGAATATAAACGTAATATATATATATATATATATATATATATATATATATAAACGTAATATATATTATATATTATATATATAAACGTAATACATATTATATATTATATATATAAACGTAATATATATTATATATATATATATAATAGACGCTCCCAGGATGCTCCGCTCCCAAGGATTTTTGGAAAATGACGCTCCCGACGCTCTCGTTCTCTAAAACGCTCCCGCTCCGTGCAACATTGGTTTGGACAAGACCAAATAAGGTGAGGTGGGCTATCTCAAAGATGCTAAGCTTTCAACTATTTGGCCTTGATTTTTMTTTYGAATACTTGGTTGTTGTTTTGTTTACCTCTAGGGATAACACGTGTTTGATGAGAGCTACCTCAAAGATTAGGGAAGGAACTTGAAGATCTCTAAGACTAGGAGACAAACCTCATAAAAGKAGACACTGGACAAATAAGCAGACAATTGAATCTCCTTTACATTTTATATCTTTAAATAATATATTATTGGTTAGGTAGTTTGTTAGTTGAAAGTAACTTGAAACAACTGCTAAAAGAATTACATGTAGTTTGAGCAAGTTGGGAGCTTGAATTTCTTGTATGGTTTTTAGGCCTTTGGGTTATTATACAAAATTAACACCCCAACTATCCCTATTGGGTGATGAAACTTACTACAAGACGATATTTCCCTAGCCCAAGTCATTTGACTGCTTTATTCAAAGCATTTCTTCTTAGTGGAGAGGATGTCTGTGAAGGCCTAACACTTCTCATACAATGGAAGACTATTGATTCCTAATCAAAATTATCCTTTAGAGTCAAAGCATCAATACAAATTCTACCTTTTCTTTTTTCATTTTGATTTTCAATGCAATTCTCGATGCACCCTTTAAGAAGAAGGACCATGTAGCTTGCTAAATTCTCTTAGAGGATTTGCAAATGAAGTTGGAGATTGTTGTCCAGAATGTACAAATGGTCTTCAAGTAGCTTTTGTTTAGGCTGAACCACCTCAACTTGCTTGGGATGAGTGGTGTTGTGATTTAGCTTGACTTTATCAAGTTTTCTAGTTGGGGGGATTCTTGTACCTTCTCACGCTCCATGTCGAGATGATGTTGCTCTGCTCCAATCTACTAGGTGGATTTGCGAGCCTTTTTATTTATTTTGATTGAAGCCTTAGAGAAGCACCCATAGAAATCCACTTGGTACAAGATATATCTAGGTTACTCTCAAAATAAGGTTTACACCTAAAAGCCACTTGCTCATAGTTTAGCTTTTGAGTCTAGATAACACCTTCCACATCCAAAAGAATCTTCTCTAGGAGTCTAAAACATAGAGCCTTCTCAACGCAAATCCTTGCGTATGTGGTTTTAAGGCTTGAAATAGTCTCTAGGGAGTTTTAGGATATTTAGAGTCTAGACACTTAGGAGTTAGTTAAGATCAACTTGATCTAATGTGTCTTTAGATAAAGTGTGTTTCTTTAGTGTGCATTGTAATTATCTAATTCTATGGGCATGATTATGTTCTATACTTAAAGTGATTTGATGGTTTGTCTTCTCCTTGTTACTAACGGCTATATTGATTAGTGGCTTAACACTTGATTGGTCCATGATCTCTATTTGAAGAGCATGGAGGGTCATTTGTTGACAATCGATTGTAAAAAACTCATATGTAAATTATTTTCCTTTTTCATTAATATGTTGCCTCAAGTGGTTGTGTTGGCTAGGGTTGTGCATTGTTTCCCTATCTGAGGGTTTAAACCACGTAATACATTGGTGTATTGATCTTTGATCTATTTGTGTGAGTGATTGCCTTAAGCTGTTCGATTTGTGTGGATATACCATGTTGATCGAACATGGTATCAGAGGCCCTATGAAGACCCAATCCTATTGTTGATTGAGATCTTGAACCATTGTCATTGCATGCATCAAAGGACTTCTAGATTCTATTGTTTTTGAGCATTTCTGAGCTAAGAGAATCGTTCCAATGCGGTTAAAGCATTGTTTTCATCGAGAAACTCTTTTCGTTTCACATGAAAAGGTCTTTGTTTGCCCAAGATAAAGGTATGCAGTTTTATTATGGTTTTTAAAATCTCATTCATTCTGTTTTATTATCATAGTTTGACTTTTCTATTTTTATTTCTGGTTTGCTCCCTTTTTGGTCTATGTATGCGCTTTATTGTGTGCCTTGTGTGATCTCGAAAAATCAGAAATAGAGCAAAAAGTGATTTCTTTTTTGTGTATGCCCTTTGCCTTGTGCTTTCTACAATCTCAACAAATCAAAAGAGAGAGAAAACTTGCATTTTTCGGGTAGACTAACCTTATAAAGTTTTGGATTTTTTTTTTTTCCGAAATTTTTGTTTGTTTTTGTATGTTGTTGTGTTGAAGTTTTTTATAGGGAAAAAGAAGGGTTTTTAGGGTAAGCACACACTTAGAGGCAAAGAGTAAAAAAAACCCTTCTTCCTAATATTTGTTATATATTTTGCATTAGCTCACTTGGTTAAAAGTTACTTTATTAATTAGAGGTCTTGAGTTTAAGTTTTTCTTTTGAGTAAGTTATTTTTTGAAAAATTCCTTGCAAATTTAAGTTATATAACTTTATTATAAAGTGCATTTCACTTAAATTATAAAAGTGAATCACTCATAAAGTAACTTAATTTTTTTTGAGTTACTTTTTGCATGCAACTTCAATTTATAAAGTATCTTCAGTTATGCCTGGGGACTAGACCATTGAGAAATAATGAGGCAGTGGCTTATGCCCTCTTTGAAGGCATAAGATTGGCTCAGTTGATGGGGATTCGAAGGCTAACAATTTGGGGAGACTCCATGATGGTAATTAGGGCGATTGTCAAAAGGAATATCGTGGGAGGTAATGTCTATTTTGGCATGATGTCAAGGTCCTTAGCCCTCTTAAAATTTTTTGAGGACTACTCTCCTTACCACATCAAAAGAGATCTAAACTCCGAAGCAAATAAAGGGGCAAAAGAAGGGTTCGACCTAGGAAAAGGAGAAATCATCGTCAATGGAAGCACAAGGCTTCTCCCCATACCTTAATTCTACATGATTTGGGTTTTCATTAACATGAAAGGTTGACGAATTTTTGGTTTAAATGCACCAGGATTTGCACATATCAAAGGACAGAGTTTTGATTTTTGCATTCAATGTTGCACGTGTGTGTTAGTTCTTCCAAGCATGGAAGCGATGGGTATGTCAATTATTTTAGTGGGTATGCGTTGGGATAGCAACTCCCACCAGTTCCAGTCTAGTGATCCTCCTTCATTCGATTCTTGTCCGTTCCTTGGCAATTCCACAGACACTAGGTTTCTTTATCTCTTTCCCGAGTGTTACCATTTACATTTTCGTCATCTTTTAAGATTGTTAAGGTTAATTACTATTGAAATCGGGGAAAGCACTGTGTTTGCTCTGTTTGGGGCCATTATTTCCCTTATCAACTTTTCATACGGGATTTTCTTTGTAATCGGGCAGAGATTGAGTAATTTATCCAGTGATTAGTTTGCCAGTCTCTATAGTGTTCCAATAAATTTTGGGCATCCCTTTACTGTCAAGTTTCTCTTCTTAGAGTGTGTTGGTTTCTCCCTTGGCTATCCTCATCTAAACCTCTGGAAGTGGGTTGGTATAAATTTCCTCAAGGTTTATGGAATTTGGGCCTTTTCTCGCTCCTTTGGAATTTGGGTTTTCTCGTTCCTTTTGGAATTTGGGTTTTCTAGTTCTGTGCTGCTGGAATTTAAATTTGATCCCAAAATCCCTCGTGGTGCCCTCTTCACAACATTGCACCCTTTGGGATTAGGGAAGGACGACTCAATTGACCCTGGAATTCAATTGTGCAGAAGTTTCGACAATATTGAATTTGCTTTAGCTTGCAAGCCTCGATCTGGGTTCCTTCCTAGCAGGTGGCAATATTTTTCCTGCCTCCATTGGGGCCTCAAATTCTGGAACATTTGTTGATTCATATTTGAAAATTCGTGGAATCCTCTCGTGATCATGAATCCCTCCTGGAGTGACAATAAGCGCATCCTGTGCAGGCACAAAGAAATGGCCGAAGGCAGCAGGGTGAATTTCAACCAAGTTTTATGCAAGTTCAGTGGAATTGAGCAGATAAAAACGACACTCCTGTAGTGTATTGAAACTTTAGAATTGGAGATGCAGAGAACCAGTGCCCTTGACAGAACATAGCGGGGTGAATTTCAACCAGGTTTTATGCAAGTTTAGTGGAATTGAGCAGATAAAAATGACACTCCTGTTGTGTATTGAAACTTTAGAACTGTAAATGCAGAGAACCGGTTCCCTTGAGCAAATCATGGTGGCACTGCTTTAGTGCATGGACACTCTGGAGTAAGAATGTCAGCAATTAAGAGCCATGGTGATGCTGCAACAATCCAATTCAGGGTCAAATAATCAGAATGCAACATAACCCCAGTCAGAAAATCCTGAAGAGGCATAGGGAGGACGAGAAACAGAACGAATGGAAATTGAAGAAAATGTTCCTAGCCAAGGCGAACTTCAGGAGGCATTCGACAATGAATTAGTGGTATAGATTATATATTTCAAATGTAATTTTTTGCTCAGGTAGTATGTTAAAACATATGGCAACTTGTCTGCTTGAATGTATAAGGACTTAAGTTTTTTTGATATTAGGACAATAGGCGAGGACTCAAATAGATTTGAGCCAAATTTTGTAACCATTTTGATTGTTGTTTTGCCATACCGCAACCTCCTTTATAATATATAAATATATCTTCAATTTTTGTTAAAAAATGATTATAAAAGTTGATCAACTTATTTGTAAAAGTGAATTTATAGGGAAAGTTAGAGAAGGAAGGGAATTTTGTTTTTACTCAACAACCTCATTGTGCATCATCACCACATTGATCAACCTCTACTTGCCATGTGTCATCTTGGTTCCTTTTTATGCCTTTCTTCAAAAGGGCATAACATTGACATTTGGACTCTGTTTTTTGTGTCGTTCTTTTTTGAAATTGCCATTTTTTCAAGAACTTTCCATTTAGATAGTTAGTTTTTGCTTTTGAAGTCATCTTACTTGCATGTTGTAATATAACTAATCCAAGTGATCTCGTGTACCAATTCAAATTCAAACTACTTATCATGAGGATCTTGTATGGAGGATGTACTATGTAGTAGGGGACTTTAACAAGTTACTTTTGGAATAGAAATTGCCCCTCTTAATATATTAAAGAAATCCAAATGGGATAATAAAAATGATGAAGCACGTGGATTAATTGGAATGTCCATCTCTAACTATTTTCAATTTCACCTTCAAGGAATTGAGACCCTAGAGGTAGCATGGCGAAAGTTGGAAATCGTGTTTGGTAAACACAATGAAGTTGGAGTCCACCAACTTGAAAATCAATTGATTGCTTTAAATCCCAATGATTTTTCTTGCATTGAAGATTTTCTATGTAAGTTCAAAATACTTAGACTTTTACTAGCAAAATGTAAAATAATCAAGACAGATGATCAACTTATATGTGCTATTCTTGCTAAGCTTGGCACTGCCTATTTTGTTTTTGTATTTACTTTTCACTCCACCAAAGAAGCTCTTATTAGTCAAGGGGCTACTTACAAAATGCCCACTTTTGAATCTTTTTCTGCTCTCTTTGATTAGAGAGCAAGATAAGCTCTTGCATCTTGGAGTGATTAGCACTGTAGGTACATCTAACAAATCCTTAGTGGCACAACAAAAGGATAGAGCCAAGAATCCGAAGAAACAACATCCTTGCAATAGTGAACAAATGAAGGGTCCAAACCTCCTTAGCCAACTCCTACTGGCAATGGTGATAAATGAATTAAATCAAAAGACAAGAAGGTTGAGAGACATCGCAATTTTTGTGGGAAAGATGTTCATTTGGAGTCTAAATGTTTTAACAAGATGGAAACTTTAGAAGTAGCAATAAAGAAGCACAACATCACTCTTGATTCTTCTTCTTCTAACTCTTCTTTTCATGGACATGCACTTTTTGCTTCTAGTTTCTCCTTCAATGCAACATCTACTACTTGTAATGAGTGGCTTATTGATTCTGGAGCATCTTATCATATGGATGAGGATCAAGCCATCTTTTCTTCTCTTAACGAATGTAACACCAAACAAATATTTGTTGGTGATTATAGATCTCTTATTGTTGCAGGGTTTGGAACAATTTAGCTAGGTGATGGTCATTTTAATGATGTATTGCCTCATCGGCTAGGGGCATCAAGAGACAGATTGATGATAGCATTCCCTCTGACTCCAAATTAGTATGGACCTGAGGGTCCATTCCCCCTCCCTAGAGATCATAGTGGCATTGCCAAACCAAATCCCTTTCTAGCAGGAAGACCAGATCACCCAGACATCAACGACGTGTTACCTCTTTCAGATAGCAACCCAATGGGTGGTCCAGATCTTCCCCAAACTCTTTCTTGGGACATCGTTCTATTCTTAATTTTCTTTATTTGACGTCGAATGTTAGGAGAGATAGATCTAGTAGACTATGACTCTCTAGTCCCTAGATCTTTTTCCTTTTCCTTTTGTACTCTCCTTCTTGGTGTGGTCGCCCGTACTTGGAGTTGAGGGTTTTTCATGCATTAGTTTTTACTTTTACTTTCAGTATCTTGCTCTTTATATAGGAGACATTTTGGTGCTCCTTCTTTGTATTGACATCGTTGTACTTGGTGGCCCCATTGACCTACTTTTGTGGTCATCAGTTGGACATCAATAGAATTGTTTTATCATATCTTAGCTTATGTGTTCCATGTCTTTCTTGCAACCTTCTATTAGTGTATCAAATCACTCATTTAGGTGAGAAGGTAAAGTAATAGAATTTTCACATCACCAAGTTGTAATCAAGGATTTAAAAGATCCTAAGCATGTCCTATCAACTAGAATTGTTGACAATATTACTAGATTGTACAAATTTGACAACTTTGGGTCACCATCTCTTCCATTGATTTTTATTGCTCATAATGATGACTTGAACAAACTTTGGCATGCATAGTTTGGTCATCTAAACTATTGCTCATTATAGCAACTATGTAATCAGAATATTGTCACTGGTCTTCCTCTTGTTTCTTGCAAAGATGGTGTTTGTTTTGGTTGTGTTCTTGGCAAACATCATCGAGACGGTTTTGACAAATGTGCCTCTTAGCACACCTTACCCCTTTACATCTTGTTCATAGTGATTTGTGTCGCTTCATTATGCTTCTTTCTTTGGGTTCAAGTACTTAACTTTAATTGACGACTTCTCTAGATGCACTTGGCTTTATTTATTAAAACTTGAGGGAAGTTTTTGACATGTTTTTGGTCTACAAAGTCCTTGTAGAAAAGCAATCTAGAGGTCAACTTCAAAAGTTAAGAACTGATAATAGATGTGAATAAGTTAACAACAAATTTACAACTTATTTCATTGCACAAGGCATTCAGATGCAAAGTATTGTTCCATATACACCACAACAAAATGGTGTTGTTGAGAGAAATAATCTCACATTAAAGGAAATGACAAATTGTATGATCTAATCTAAGGGATTAAGTACTCATTGTTGAGTGGAAGCCATTAATTGTGTAAATTACATAGTAAATCGCACTCCCACAAAAGCTTTAAAAGATATAACACTGGAAGAAGGATGGAGTAAAATTAAATCAGATGTAAGGTCCTTTTGTGTGTTTGGTAGTGAAGCATGGGTTCACATTCCCGTTGAGAAAAGGAAAGCACTACAACGTAAGAGTGAGAAGTGCATTTTTGTTGGATAAAAGGTTATAGACTTCAATTTCATTCCAATGAAATTATTATTAGGGGTGATGTTAAGTTTGATGTAGGACTCTCGGCCCGAGAGACTAATTCGACGATTGTGCAATCTTTGGCCTAGTAGCCATCTTCGACGATTGTGCCATCTTCTATTCCCAACTTTTTTGTTAGTGCTCCTATTTTGGTTTCTTCTTTAGATGATGATAGTGAGGATGAAAATCCACCTTTGCCTGCTCACCTTCCTCTAGTTGAGTTTGTTGAACGTGTGAACTTACACCAGCACTACGATTTTCTAGATGGGTCCATACATCACAAAAAATAGTTGGTGGTCCTTCATATTGGTGTTGTACTAGCGAGCCTCCTCTCTTTTGGTTTACGTTTTAGAGACTCATGATTTAGAAACATTTGTAGATGCTTTTGGCCATCCAAATTGGGACACAGTAATGAATGAAGAATATTGTTCCTTAACATAGAATGATACTTGGGATCTTGTACCTCTTTTGAAACAAAGAAAACTTGTAAGATGTAACTGGGCGTATAGAACTAAGTATGCATCAAGATGGAATTATTGAAAGACATAAGGCCCGATTAGTTGCCAAAGGATTTTCTCAAGTAGAAGGGATTGATTATAATGAAACATACCCCGTAGCCAAATTAAACTCCATTCACCTTGTTCTAGCCCTTGTTGCTTCATACAAATGGGAGTTTTGTCGAATAATGTTAAATTTGCCTTCCGACATGGATATTTGTAAGAAGAAATTTACATGGAACAACCTCTCAGTTATATTTAGAATGGCCTTAGCCTTGTTTGCCTCCTTAAGAAATCTCTATATGTCCTTAAGCAAGCTCCTTGGGCTTGGTATGCTAAAATGGATAGTTGTCTTCTTGACATCGACTTTTCTAGATGTCATTCTGACTCGAATATCTATACCAAGAAAGTAGGTAACCATCTCATAATACTCGTTCTCTATGTTGTAGTGATCCCAAACTTTTAACCCATGTGAAAACCAACTTTAGGAAGAAATTTGAAATGAAAGACTTAGGACATTTGCATTATTTTCTTGGCCTTAAAGTGTTGCAAACCAAGGAAGGAATTTGCCTTTCGTAGTCTATAAGTATGCATGTGACCTTTTTCATCGTTTTCACATGGAAGGTTGTAAACCAACTCCATCTCCCTTCTAGTTTGGAGTCAAACTTGTTGCCACCTGTATCGCACTCGATGTAGATGCCACTTTGTATTGTTAATTAGTTGGTGGCCTTTTGTATTTGACTCATGCTTGTCCTAATATTTCCTTTGTTGTTGGTCTTGTTGCTTGGTATATGGAAACACCCCATGAGAGTTGTTGGAAATCAACAAAAAAGATACTTTAGTATGTCCTGGGTTTAGTTTGGGATACATTATAGTTTAGAGGGGATTGCTTTGTTGGTTGGTTTCATTGATTTCGATTGGGTTGGCGACCCTGATGATTGGAAGTCCACTGCGAGTTATGTTTTCAGTTTTGGTTTTGGACCTGTCACTTGGGCTTGTAATAAGCAACGCACCCTTGCTCCTTCATCAGTAGAAGTAGAGTATTGAGCAATAATTAGTGCAAGTCAAGAAGCCTTGTGGCTTTGGCAGATCCTTTCAGAGTGGATTCTTGCAACAACATCCAACCACAATTTGGTGCGATAATCAGAGTGCCATTCAACTCGCTAAAGATCTAGTTTAACATCAGCGTAGCAAGCACATTGAGCTAGACATGCACTTCATCAAAAAGTTTCTTCAGGATTGCGTTCTTGAAGTGCTTTATGCCTTGAGGAACAACCTACAAGAGCACAGGGCCAGCCAGATCCGGTTGACGAGATCTCTAACTACTACAAATAGTACCATGCACTAGCAGAGGAGATCTAGGCAGAGATGTCTTACAATGACTACTGCAACCTCAGGATGAGGAATAGACCTAGTGTAGCGCAGTACCAACACAACTTTGACCTTATGTGCAAGGTAGGAAAGTTGACAGTCCCATCCTTTGACGGATCTGCCAAGAGCACTGCCAGAGCATGGGTGCACAAGTCGGACACTTACTTCTAGCTTAACCCGATGACAGAGGCAAAAGCAATCAAGTTTGCCACCCTACACTTGGATGAAGAAACTCATGAGTGGTGGTACCATGGGCTAATAACACTGGGATATTCCAACATCACGTCATATGTGGACTTCACCTAGAGGCTGATGGATAGGTTTGATAGGAAGGATCCTGAGATCCACTCCAGGGAGTTGGCGCAATTAAAGCATACAGGTACACCGAAGGCATACATCACCAAATTCCAAAGGATGGCGGTCATGGTGATTGACATTTCAGAACGGAGGTTGGTGATGCTATTCACATAGGGTCTAGCTGAGCCATTGAGAGGATGGGTGAAGGCATTTAGGCCGACCACTCTTCAGGATGCCATCATGAAGACCCAAGACATGGCGGAGACAACATTTAAGAAGGTGCCAGCGAAGCCCTTTATTCCACAGAAGGGTCATGCAACAAAGCTTCCCTAGAAGCCATGGATAGGGAAGGACAAGATGGACAAAGAGACTTGGAGAGAGCCAAGAAGGAAAAAGCTTTGCTTTAGTTGCAAAGAACCATGGGAGTCGGGTCATCGATGCATGGGAAAAGGGAAAGTGCATTACATGGAAGTACTTTTCGATGAAGAGGACGATGATGAGGATGAGACAACTCACATATAGGATAGTGGACAAAGTAGTGACGAGATGCCACACCCGGAGATTACACAGCAGATACCATTACAGGAGGGAGTCAAAAGAGTGACCAGTGCCACACTCTTAGGCGTTCCTAGGTACTATATATTTAGGATTAGAGGAGTCTTGCAAGGGTAGAGAGTCACGACTTTGATTGATGGTGGGGCTACCCACAACTTCATTGATGCAACACTCATCACGAGGAGACACATCCCCACAGAGGAATTTGAGGGATTCAATGTGGTAGTAGTAGATGGGTACAACATGACGTGTACTCAGAGGATTGTAGATAACATTGGGCAACTATACGTTGACCGTTGATTTTTATGTAGTGGATCTGGCCGACACCAATGTGGTGTTAGGAGTCTAGTGGCTGTACTCATTGGGAGATTTCAAGATGAACTATCGGATCATGAAGATGGAGTTCATAGATTTAGGGGGTCACCGAGTTATTTTGAGAGGCATATCGACTGGAACTTCCAGGATCTTGTCGAACAAAGGCATGGAGGCCATCTTCAGACATGGTGATGTGGCATGTGCAACTGAGTGTTTGATCACCATGCAGAAGCCATCATAGGATTGCCAACACTATCATGACAACATACAGAAGCTGCTCGAGAAGCATGATAAGGTGTTCAGACCACTACCAACATGGAGACCACCTGATAGGGGATTTGAGCATGTCATTGAATTAGAGGAAGGGGCAAAACTCGTGATCACCACACCTTACAGACATCCGAAGAAGTTCAAGGACGAGGTAGAGAGGTTATACAAGAATTGTTGGAGATGGGACACATCAGACCTAGCTCTAGCTTCACTTCTTCAGTAGTATTGGTCAAGAAGAAGGATGGCACCATGAGGATGTGCATCTACTACAGGGAATTGAACAAGAAAACCATCAAGAACTGGTACCCAATACCTAGGATCGATTAGTTGATTGATGAGCTACATGGAGCAGTGTACTTCTCGAAGATTGATCTTCGATCAGGGTACCATCAAATCAGGGTCAGAGAAGAGGACATCCATAAGACAACCTTTAGATGTCACTATGGGCACTGTGAGTTTCTAGTCATGCCCTTTGGGTTGACTAATGCACCCACTACCTTCCAGTCATGTATGAACCGTATCTTCAACAACCAGTTGAGGAAGTTCTTACTGGTGTTCTTTGACGATCTTTTGATCTACAACAAGACTTGAGAGGAACATCTAAAGAATGTGGACGAGATTCTCACCATTATGGAGGAGCAGTCGCTTTTTGCCAAGGAGGCAAAGTGTGAGTTTGGATCGACAGAGATCCTTTATCAGGGGCATGTGATTGGTGTCAAGGGAGTGAAGGTGCATCAGGAGAAGATCTAGACGATCTTGGCTTGGCCCACCCCCAGATCACTCACAAAGTTGCGAGGATTCTTCGGGATATGTAGCTATTACATGCGCTTTGTGAAAGGATTTTCACAACTAGGTGTGCCTTTGACATACCTCACCAATCCGATCGTCAGAGGATGCACATGTAGCATTTGACAGAATGAAGAAGGTAATGAGCACTTGCTCGATATTAGCACTCCTAGATTTCACACAACCTTTTGTACTGGAGTGTGACGCATCCAGAGAGGGGATAGGAGCTATGTTGATGCAGAACCGACACTCGATAGCTTTCGAGAGTAGGAAGTTGAGGGAGCTAGAGAAGCTCTATCCTATCTATGATAAGGAGATGTTGGCCATCATGCACGCATTGGGCAAATTCAGACAGTACCTGGTGGGAGGACGCTTTGTGGTTAGGACTGACCACAACAACTTGAGGTATTTCTTGGAGCAGCAGGACCTGAACGAGAGACAACAAAAGTGGGTGAGTAAGGTGCAGACATATGATTTTGACATTGAGTATGTAAAGGGCAAGAAGAACATAATTTCTGATGCCCTATCCAGGAGACCTGCAACCTTCTCCATGACAGAGATCTCAGTAGACTGGAAGTCCATTCTCTTGGTGGAGTACTCTAAGAATACTTTTGCCTGTGAGCTGATGGAGGGTATTATTCAGGATGATAGGTACAGGGTAGTGAATGACATCATCTACTAGAAAGACAAGATCTATCTTGTCCCTGAGTCCACACTCAAGGGTAAGCTTTTGAGGGTGGTACATGACGCACCCCTGGCAGGGCACCCGGGGTATCTAAAGACCTACGTGCAGGTGAGGGAGAGATTCTCTTGGAAGGGTCTCAAGGAGGGAGTGCATGACTTGTCAGCAGAACAAGATAGAGCTTACACATCCGGCAGGGTTGCATCAACCATTGTCGATTCCCGACCAGAAATGGGAAAGCATTTCCATGGATTTCATTACAGGGTTGTCGAAGGTACAGGGCAAGGACTGCATCTACATGGTGGTAGATAGGTTGACCAAATATGCACACTTCTTTGCCATTCCCTTCGAGTATAGCGCATCCCAGGTGGCAAACACATTCTTTAGGGAGGTGTTTCGACTTCATGGTCTCCCGAGGTATATAATCAGTGACCATGACAACAGGTTTCTTAGCACGTTTTGGCAGGAGCTGTTTAGGTTAGCAGGGACGGAATTGACACCTAGTACCAACTATCATCCTTAGACAGATGGACAGAACGAGAGTGTAAACAAGTGGATCGAGGGATATCTGCGAAACTATGTGTTAGGACAACAGAGGGAGTGGGTGAAGTGGTTGCACCTTGGGGAGCACTGCTATAATACCACTTATCACATGTCCATAGGGATGAGTCCTTTCAAGGCATTGTATGGCTATGATGCCACATCATTTGTAGATTTGGCATTTGGGGAGAGCAAGGCTCCCAAAGCCAAGGTTTGGTTGCAGGACAGTCAGGACATCTTGAGAGTCCTGAAGGAAAACTTGCAGGTTGCCCATAATCAACAGAAGATGTATGCAGACCGACACAGGGTGGAGCGCAACTTTGAGGTTGGGGACTTGGTCTTTCTCAGGTTGCAGCCCTACAGACAGCCTTCGCTGAAGAAGAGTGGTGCAGAAAAGCTGAAGCCTCGCTTCTATGGACCATACAAGGTGATCAGAAGAGTTGGAGAGGTAACATATGAGTTGGAGTTGCTTGAGGGTAGTAGGATCCACAACGTCTTCCACGTGTCTTGCCTCAAGAAGGCACTTGGACAAAAGGTCACCCCTTCAATAGATCTTCCTCCGCTAGATGAGGAAGGAAAGTTTGTTCTGACCCCAGAGATGATTATTGATATTAGAGAGAGTAGGCTGAGGAGCAGGAGTCATTCGAGAGTATCTGTTCATGTGGAGAGGATTGCCTGCCAAGGATGCCATTTGGGAGAGAGAGTGGATTCTCCAACATCCTGATTTGGAGTTGCTTGGGGACAAGCAATCTCGAGAAGGAAGGACTGTAATGTCCCCTCCTTTTGATCGCAACTGAAGATGATTTAGTAGCGTATACGACTCTCGCATGCTATAGTCAGTGGGAAAAGGGAGTCACGGGATTAATTTAGTCACTTGGGCGGAAAATTATTATAAAGTGACATTAAATAAAATTATTAATCACTTAAGCATTGAATTTTTTTTTAATGTTTAAGTAATAATTAAAGGAGAAATAAGGCAAGGGTTTAATTTGGTCAAAAAAGGGAAAGATCTAGAAGGCTTAGAGGAAGAATAAAAGGAGGGGTAGCCTCTCACTTTGGCATTATGATTTGATCTCTCATTTTGGAGTGCTCTTGGAGCCATTGTTTCGTTAGGGTTTAACAAAACCCTTCCACCATTACTAGTCTAGTTTCGGTAGTGAAATATCTGCCCTAGCTAAACCAAGGGAATATCTATTTAGGGTCTTCAACTAAACTTCATTTGGTGATTTGCCTACAGTTTATTTGATCAACGAATTATCTTCAGTTCTGTATGCAGCTATCTATTGGAAGATTATTACCTTATTGGAGTCCCTATATACCATTGCTTGGCAGGATCGTGGAGGCATATTGGAGGACTGATTATTCTCTTGCTGATTTGTGGGAATTAGTGGAATCGTAAGGATTGTTTAGGGGAGCTGTGGCAGCCAGAGGATTGATCTTCTCCCCTTTTTGTAGATCGAGAGTTAAGGAAGATTGTTGGAGGGTCTAAAGGGATGCTGAGCCACCATATAGCAAAGTGGCAGGCCTAGGAGATGGCTGCAAGCCCACTGGAGGAGCCGCATTGGAGGAAAAGGAGGCCGCGTGGGGGTTTTGTGGTTGTAGCATGCCCTTTTGGGTCAGATTATAGGGGGATTGGAAGGCCATTTGTAGAACAGACAGTGTTGGAGCAGATCATGCGAGGTTAGGGAGGCCTTGGATCATACTGGTAGCATCTCTCGGATAAGACTTTGGCATCCACATCAGGTTTTTCTTGTACTTTGTAGTGTTGGTTATTGTTTTACAACTGCTGTAGCAGCCACTAGAACTCTGTTATTGCTTTGTATCATATTCCATCCATAATAATAATGCCACGAGGTCTTTTCCATATTTTTGAGCGTTTGAATGTCTGCGATATGTTTGAAGGAATAACCATATGGTAGAGAAAGTTGTCAATTAAATTACAACATTCCTCATTTGTCATGCAATGTGTTTGACTAAATACATAACCAACTACACATAAAAGAACAACAAACATTAATTCCCTAGCAAATTTCTGTTGGGAGTATTATAGGATGTTATTATATTAGTCAATTAGGAGTTAGTTAAGATCAACTTGGTCTAAAGTGTCTTTAGGTAAAGTGTGTTTCTTTAGTGTGCATTGTAATTATCTGATCCGATGGTCATGATTATGTTCAAGACATAAAATGATTTGGCAATTTATCTTCTCCTCAATATTAATGACTACATTGATTTGTGGTTTAACACTTGATTGGTCCATGATCTCTATTTGAAGAGCATGAAGGGTCATTTGCCGATGATCGATTGTGAGAAACTCATATGTAAATTATTTTCCTTTCGCATTAATATGTTGCCTCAAGCGGTCGTGTTGGTTGGGTTGTTGACTGTTTCCCTCTCTAAGGGTTTTAACCATGTAATACATTGGTGTACTGATTTTTGTTTGTTTGTGTGAGCGGTTGCCTTAAGGTGTTTGACTTGTGGATATACCTTGTTTATCAAACATGGAGAGTTAAATGAATTTTCCTAGATACACCCCAACAATTGGAATGATGTCCATAGTCCAGAAATGAAGAGGGAGGTTCAAAATTCTCATGCAAATTGGGAGAAAGAATAAGACCTTCATGCAAATCCAAAGATTACTGCCAATGTTGCATAAACGATGCAACATATTCCAAAAGCAGGGGTCGTTTTCAACACTTCTTCATTGTCACTATCTTTTGAAAAATCGATGATGAAGAATCCTTTGGCACAAGGATGGATAAAGGCACCTTAAAGTAGAAATGACTTCTAGGTTTTTGGGATACATGAATGAAGATAAATAACTTTGTCTAAAAGTTCTTGAGGTGGCAATCAACTCATGGATTTTTTGGAGTTGACCACTAGAGGGTTGAGCTTGGCAGTTGGAGCACTGAGAGCTTTTCCCACAAAAAGGCCTTTAGGAAATTTTCAAGGGAATTTCACATTTATTTACCTTTATTTGTACTTGTTTATGTGGCTATGAATTGCCCTTGATACTTTGCTAGTTCTCTTCTTGTCTGTTGGCATGCATTGAAGCTTCCAATTGTCTCTATGGAAGGCAACTTTACCATCAAAATTAGACCATAGAAATAATTTGAGCAATTTCCCATGTCTCTAATAAGCAATTGGCTAATGGTGCCCAACAAGAGGAATGATACATGAGTGCAAACCGAAACTTTCGCAATGTTGAAAGCAGGTCGTCAAAGTCATAGGCCTAGTGATCCATTTTTCAATTTTCTTTCCATCCTTTGAATTGCCACGTTGAAGAGCTCTTTAGGAGATGCTTTAAAGGGAAAGGGGATTCCCCAAAACATAAAGAGTTGGATACATTAAAGACGAGCAACTTTGGCCCTTGACCTAGTCTAGAGTGTTACATACACTTTGCTTGTAACATTGTCTCTAGCCATTAAATAATGGACCCTGAGGCCTTACAAAACATAGGGAGGCATTCTATAGCATTGTCAACAAACTCGTTTGTTTTCAAGTATGTTGAGAAACAAATCATTCGTAAAGAGCCCATTGACAAGTTCGCTTGTGTCAAGTTTAGGGAGGGTAATTTCCTTAATCAACCGTTGACCAACTCTATAGGCAATGTGCAATACCCTAGTTTTGACCTCCTTATGTGGAACATGGTTCATGTGTAAATATTATGTACAAGTGTGCATTCTTGTATAAACATTGAGTTGAGGGTGACTTGTGAGTTTTGCTTAGGTGCCAACTCAAAGGTTCCTTGGTTGTAAATGATGTGTATATGTGATAGATGTATGGTTATTTAAATTCCTAACAGGGGTACTAGACCAAGACCTTGCTAGCTGATATTAGTAGCATGTAGCTATGTGATTCAGTACTTTTGCCTAAGTGGAGACCTAAATCGAACATGTAAATATTTTCTAATGAAATTAATTTCAAATGAAATAAGGAATAACCAAGGGAATAAGAGGAAATTGATAAATGGTGGGGAGATAAGATAAGATTATTTTATGGTAGCTTGTAGCTATGTGATTCAATACTTTTGCCTAAGTGGAGACCTAAATCGAACATGTAAATATTTTCCTAATGAAATTAATTTAAAATGAAACATGGAATAACCAAGGGAAATATGAAGAAATTGATAAATGGTGGGGAGATAAGATAAGATAATTTTATGAATGTCCACACAAGACCAAAGAATAGGTCAATGGGACTAGAGAATACACCTAGTTAACATCGCACTATGGGAGTGCCAAACTCACTCCTAAATACTAAAATAAGAAAATATATAAATGAAAGTATGTGAAAAGAAAAGAACATGGAAAAGGGTGAATTGGAAAGGTAAACCATAGATAGGAAATAGTACTCAATATCAGTGATAAAGATAGAGGTAGAGGAGAGAGTACAAATGTCCTTGTCATTATTTTTCATTGTGAAGGAGCCAATGTAAAGCCAGATAATGTCCTTTAAGGAGTATTTGGGGTTGAGAGGGCTTCAGTGGGTGAACTTTGTGAGGAGACTGAGAGTGGTCTGTCAAAACTCTCCCAACATGCAAGGTTGAAGAGAAGAATCTAATGTTGTACATTTTTCTGGGGTAGGGGTAGCACTAGGCATGGAGTAGGCATGGTCTTGTGACCTCGTGGATGTGAGACGTTTACCAACCAAGCAAGAGGATGTGCACTGTCTAAATGTAATTCGCCTCCATAGTTGGGGGAATTTGTATTGTGTGCTTAGCGTCTCCAATCATTGAGATAGATTGGGAAAAGGATGTGATGAGTCTAGTGGTGCAAGGTCTGGGAAGGTATCGCATTGTCTCTTGTCTTTGAGTGATCGCCTCACATCTGTATACATTGAGACATCTTTGGTTAGAATAGCAAAAGAAAGTGGCAAGAGACCCAATAGAATCGTAGAATAGGTTGTGATATTTCCCTTGGATCTCATAATAAATGGAACATCTAAAGTCAAAGCGTTCCTCCTCAATCTTTGGAAGATGACACAATCCACATCCTCATCATCAGTGTAATGTGGTGATTTGTCATGGCTTGTAAACAGTGAAAACAAACCCTCAATTTGCCAAGTGCAATCTCAAGGTCATGTGACTATTGGCGTTGAATGTAGTTGGGACAGATAATGAGATTGACTTGTAGTAGCATAAAATGCCTGTAATAGAAGGCCATCCTAGGGCTAAGAGCTCGAGGCGGGACCTAAGTGAGTTGAATTTACATTTGGTACATGTCATCCTTGATTACTCTATTGATCTCTCCTTTTGTGGGGAGAGGTGACTAGGGGCATTTGGAGAGAACCTAAAGGGAGGAAGGCACTCAATAGAAAAGTCAATGGATTGGAGGAATGAAGAAGCCATAGGCAATCCTCTTTGAAGAGTAAAGAGCCAGATAGGGTATTTGTTTTGTGTAGTAGCTAAGCCCCCCATGGTGCGATTTCAGTGAAGGAAAAAGACAAGCATGAAAATGTTATCAAGACATACAGGATGGGTGCCAAACTTGGCTTGGACAATGGGCCATGTGGTAGTCTATTTATAGTGGATCATATGTTGGAGCATGATAAATTTTACTCTCTCTAAACATGTCCAGTTAACTAAAGTTGGACTAGGCACCCAAACTTTGGTGCATTAAAGAACTGTGGGTTTTATGATGGTGTCAAAGAGATACATCTTTGTTGGAATGTCTTGAAAATGCAAATGGAAATGTTGGCTTTCAAGTACAAAAAGAGATGCATACCCCTTGCTAAGTTAGGGTTGGGAAGTGAGTCTCATACTGAATTAAGGGCTGCAAATTGGACCCCCAAATAAGTGTGTTCTCGTGATCCCCACCTTGCCCCCTTCGAAAAAGAAGAAAATTTGGTAAAGTATTCTTAGAGGTATTGAAGATCACGACCTTTGTCTTGTTAAGGTTTACCCACATTTGTTTATGATCACAAAAACTAGTGAGGGTGTGTTACAAACATAATAAAAATGATAAATAAATATAATAATTGTAATAATAAATAAAATCATTTAATTAATCAAGAGGCACGTACCTCCTCACCTCGTGACTTGTCAATGCTATATAGCAACTGTCACGAGGGTAGTGTAATCATCTTCTTCTTTATCATTATCAATAAATATCAATATTCAGAATTATTCAATTCTCCAGTGAATAACAGTTTTCATGTTACAGTGGTATCAGAGCTTTCGTTTTGATCCAGCTTCCGCCATTAATTTCCTCCACTTCTGCATTTTCCCCCATTAAATTAACCCCCCACCCGTACCTTGTCACTAACCCTGCAGACCCCATTTCTCCTAAATAGTCTCCCTACTCCCGTAACCCCATCCCTCCTAAAAACTACCGTAACCTCGTCCCTCCTGTTCCTGTTCCTAACTCGTACCCCCTTCCCTAATCCCCGGTGTCTCCCTTTTAGATCAACACCCCCACTGTCTCGTGCGTCCCATAGACCCAACACTCTTGTGCGTCCCGTCCCGCCCACCCCCAACCACATTCCCTCTCAACTGCGTCCCCACACACTCCGTAGCTTCCGCCCCTCGCGCCCCCCACACACTTCGCATCCTACCCCCCTCGACACCCCCGCACGACTGGCAGACCCTCCCCCGTTCAACCATAGCCACGTGCCATCCCTATCCTCTAACTCCCGACCTTTCATTACCATTTGCGACTTCTTGTAAGGTCATAACCCATTCTCACCCTCACTTAATTTACATTAATTATAATATATATACCTTATGTTAATTTATTGTATATGATATATATAATATCTATATATACATAAAATAAAATTAATATAAATATATATTAATAATTAATATTAAAAAAAAATAAAAAATCGCAAGGATGGTCAACAACGAAGAACTTAAGGCCGGTGAACAAATGCAGAGATGATGTCAATGGTGTAAGGTACTGACTTAACAATGTGGAAAAAACGCAAAAAAACATGAATGAAAAAAGGAGTTGGCTAGTTGTTCTACGAAATGTTTTTTTTGCCAGAATCCGGTGATATAAATTTACACGAATCACTATTTTTTGTTGAATCCATTTTTGAATGCAAAAATGGATTCAACATGCTGAAAAACTCTTGGGGCATTCGGATTTTACAGAAATAATCTCTTAAATCTACGAATCCAACAATTTCTTGCCGGATTTCGGACAAATATTCTTGGAAAAAATCTTCATTTCGTAGAATCTTTAACCTACCGCATGAAAAAATCGATAAATTACTCGAGATTGAGAGCAAAATTGATTGGTTAATACAACAAGGTGAAAGATTATTGGCCCTCTCCGAAAACGATAAAAGTGAAACAAAAGGAAGACTTGATGAACATAGTGAAAAAAATGAACAATTAACAGAACGTGTCGAGGCCTTATTCGCAGAACCCTTAGCTTATCGAAGACCACCACTAAGTYCGGAAATACCAGAAATAAATTCAGAAAATAAAGGAAACTAGGAAATTCTAGAGGAAATTTTTTCGAGAAATATGCACACACCCAGATTCCACRATAGAGATTACTAGAAATTTAAAAAAGGAGTTACCAAAGTACGACGRCAAGGACCATAGAGGAGCTGTTGTTTGGATAGACAAAATGGTTGGAATTTTTGAATCAAACCCCCCGCTAGGTGAACGAGAGAAGGTAATTACAGCCTCTAACAGTCTAGAAGGAGAAGCTTATGATTGGTACCTTTGGTGGTCCAAGAAATGTGATGCCCGTTCCTTCCACTGAAAGAATTTTACAACAACCCTACTTAAAAGATTTCACGACGAAGAGGATGATGACCTGTATAACAAGTTCGTGCATCTCAAACAGAAGGGAAACGTAAACGATTATACACATGAATGGGAGGTTCTCGCAACAAGGCAATGTGGATTCACGGATGAGCAACTCATCAAAATGTACATATGTGGCCTAAAAGATTACATTCGTAGTGAAATTAAACTACGAAATCCTAAAACAATTGAGGATGCAAGACACGCAGCAAGGCTAATAGAACAAAAAAACAAGTTCAATAAACCAACATTCACAAGTCCAGAAAGGTTAAATAAATATTCAGACGATAGAACGAAAAAATACACTACAGACAAACCTAACAAGTATTTACCACCTCATTTGAGGGAAGGTCAAGCCAGTCATCAAGACTCAAATAAAAAATGGGAAAGCAAATGCCGATAATGTGGAGACAAATGGTCACCTGGGCACAAATGCAACAATAAAAAATTATATTCTTGTAAAGCAGAGAAAGAATCAAGCACATTTGACAGTGATTCAGATAACGAAAGTGAAGAGGAAGGTGAGGCCCCCAATATAGAAAACGATGAGGCCATGCCTAAGATATCCCTGGCTGTAATAACATGAATAGCACAACCGCAAACGTTAAAACTAAAAGGGCACATAAAAAATGACATTTTATGGTACAAGAACAAAATCTACCTAATTCCATCCTCAAAATTTAAAATGAAAGTCTTAAGGGAGTCACACAGCTTCCCAACATCAGGACATGTGGGTTTTTTCAAAACCTACTATAATGCACGACAATCATTCTATTGGAAAGGAATGAATAAGGATATTCAAAGATTTGTTGCCAAATGTGAAATATGTGAAAGGAATAAAAATGAAAATGTTATGACTCCAGGATTACTTCATCCCCTACACATTCT
>JASDQU010107931.1:70889-81107 GCA_032191745.1 Picea mariana | reverse complement strand
GTTCAAACACGAGGTCGCATTGATATTGAAAAAGTTACTCACCTTGCTTTGTTGATATCGGTGTAGAGATTGCACATATTATGGGGGTCACTTGGAGGTATACCCACAATGATGAGTGGAAGCCTCTCAAGTTGATTTCGGGCTAGATACCCTGCCCTTGCGTGTGGATTGGATTGTTGACTGTCCCCCCAGGATTTATTGTTGTCGGTGGTAACCTTAGTGGCCTATCCTTTTACGATCTTACACAAGGTGACTGTGAAGGGGCAAGTCTTCACGGTACCTGGAATCGATGTTGGTCAAACTCACTCAGGCTCCTTGGAGGGTATACCCACGATTATGTGTGGGAGATTGCACCAGAGTGTAAGTCCATTAAGTAGGTCGTCAGCATAGATTTTCCACCCTAGCCCAGCCACTTCTCGTCTTGTTGTTGCGACATTGGATTTCATCACCAACTAGTGACTTCGAAATTAGAAGATCTTGTTTGCTTGGTATTGTTTCCTAGATTTTATTTACTAGCACGTGCTATTTGTTCACCCAAGTTGACCATAGGACTTTGTTCGTAAGTTTGTAACTCGTTCACAATAGATCCTCCATGTTGTTCACGTAGAATGCAGGGTTTATCTTTAGAGCATCTGGAAGGTTCTCAAGCCCTGCCTACAAGCTCACCTGAGGGCTCTTCTCAACAGAGTGAAGTCCAAGACGTTACCACTCCACAACTGGAAGTGGAAAGAACCAACTCTCTAGAACATTTTCGAATTACCACTACTCAAGAGGACTTTCAACTTCACCCTGATTCTGAGAGACATATTATGTGAGTGAATTCTTCTGGAGAATTAGTTGTGTTGTCTTCTGGATCGCCGACTAGACCCTTTCCAGGACCTGAGGGATGAGATCCTTTTTGGTTTGCTGGTGTTTTTAGACAGGACCTTTTTGGTGTAGGATCAGGTGTTGAAATCACCATCTCACCTGTGTTCCCCGAAACCTCGAACCCAGACACAGTACCTTTTACTACTGCTTATTATTTTCCTGGTACAGACGCTCCGCAATCTGAACAAATCTTGACCATCCCTATAGAAATGGTCCATTACACATATACTATGAGTATTCACACTGGGATTACAGCAGCTAGTCAATCCCCCATCAGCACACCGCTCTCGCCTAGTGTCACCCTGACACTTCCACCCAGATACCATGCGTTGAATGCTTCCATTCCCACTCCTATGAAAACCCCATCCAGAACTCCTGGTGGTCCCTCTTCTTTTGGGCACTCTCCTCCCAGTTTCATTCCGACACTTCCTCAACCCCCTTTTGGAGGACCTTTCTCATCCTCCACCAGTAGCTCTAATCCTAGTGGCACTATTCCATCATTCACACCAAATTACCAGATTCCTGTTGGTGGAGAATTTCACCAAGGAGGTTTTACTCAACCCCCCTTTGTAGGGCAAATTCCTGTTGGAACGCAGATCTCAATTGGAACACAACTCCCAATTGGAACACTATCCCCAATTGGAACACTACCCCCAATTGGGACAGAACCCTCGATTGGAGGACATCCTCCACCGACCCCACATTACAGACAAAACATACCTCCATCCTTGGCCCAGTATTGGAATCATCTGATACAACATAATCCTCAATCGACTAGGGGGAAATAGCTTCCAACTGCATCTGTTATACCCACTAGTATAGGCCAACCATATCCAGGTACGTCCAATCCTATTTGGGGCTCGAATGCTCAAGCTCGTGTCCCTATTCAAGGATACAATCCCATGAGCTACTTTCCTCCACAACCACCACCGAATCTGCCTGGGTCTTCTCATTATATGCAGACTGCCTATGGTCCCACTAGTTTGTGGATCGGGCTCCCTCCCCAAAGCCACCAGTACCCGCATGTGAATCGACAGTTACCCTTCTTGGCCACTTTGGATCTCCTAGATCTGTCAAGGATTTTAAATGATCCAATTCGTCACTCTCCCCAATGGCCTGCTATACCATCCAAGCTACCATCATACATCCCTAAATTCGATGGAAAAGTGGGAGAGGACTCGAACAATCACGTCATGAATTTTCACCTCTGGTGCTCATCCAACTCTTTGATGGATGACTCTATTCATTTACGTCTTTTTCAAAGAACTCTCATGGGTTCTGCTGCGAAGTGGTATATAGAATTACGACAAGGTTTCTTTGTCGAATTCAACACTCTAGATATGGCCTTCCTCACCCACTACCAGTTACCGATCCGTTATGAAATGGGGACCGAGATTTTGAGTTCTTTCAAACAAACTAAATTCACTCATATATCTGATCACATTCATGAATGGCGAAGGAGACAATGTCTCATCAAACTTGAACTTCCTGATCAGTTGCTAGCAGAGTGGTTCACGAAATCATTTGTGAACAACATAGCACATGACATTTCCATGGGTGTAGTTGTCACAGAAGAACATGCCATAAGTCGTGCTCAATATCTTGACCTCGTTTACTCACAAACGGGCACTCTTTATGACTTGCTCCCTGATGCACCTCGTCCTTCCACTTCCGCCACTTTAACTACTCCAGCTGCCTCTCATGCAGTCGATGGTGTGATTGGCACTTTCCATGCCCAACCACATTCTGCCTCAAGCACCAACCCCAAACCTGCTTCTTCTAATGTTCAAAATGCTCCATCTCCTACCCCTACCACAGGCAAGACTTCTGAAGTAAATGTAGTTCAATCTACCCCAGCCAGTAAAAATAAATCCAGAAAAGGAAAGGGTAAGAATAAGGAGGACAAAAATACTTTACAAGCAGAGAAAACCAAAACTTCGCCTGTTGATGATAGGGATAAGCACAAACCTCGATATCCTTGTCTTATATGTGGTGATGATCACTACACGAAGGATTGTCCACAACACGCCGAGGTCACTAGGTTCCTTCCAGGAGCCCCGAAACCACCTTCTCCGGCCATTTTGTCCCAACTCTTCCCCTCTCAACAATAGGCCCAATTGGTCATTCATGAACAACCCTCCCCATCTACTACATCCTATGTATTGATGTGTACTAGCGACTCAAAGAAGAACGACATTGCACTCACCACTCGAGCCAAATATTATTCTCCCTCTAAAGAGAAGGTTGATGACCCACTTCCTTCATTGGTACAACCCTCTCTCGCGACTTCACCTACCAATGATCCTCTTCATCTCGAACAACTGAGCCTTGACAGAGTTCTTCGACCCCCCAAAAGGCCGTCGTTTGGAAATCGGATTTCAATCCTCATGCTCATGCTACCCAGAACTACAACATTGTTGAATATTTGGCCCAAGAACCTTCTGCGTTGTCAGCCCTCGAAGTCCTTCAAAGTTGTCCCACGCAATGGAAGGCACTGTTGAAAGCTATCAGTGGAATCGACTCGACGAAAACAAATTTAATAATTTTTTATTTGGAATATCACATTCCAAGGTTACCCCCTCAACTCGCGTTCCAAATCCAAGTGATTGTCTCTGACAAAAACATTTGTTGAATCATTATTGACGAAGGTGCCTCAACATGTGTTATGTCTCTTATCTGCTAGAAATCCATTGGCTCTCCCTCTTTGAATGAATCCCGGAACACTCTTAAAGCCTTCAATGGCTTCGATTTTAAACCCTACGGTGTCCTTCCTTCATTGCCAATCACGCTAGAAGGCAATATGGTCCAAGTCAAAGTGGAAGTCTTTGACACTCCTCTCAATTACAATCTTCTGCTTGGCTACAGCTGGATCGATTCCATGCATGCAGTTGTGTCGACTCTTTTTCATGTTGTACATTTCCCACATTAAGGAAAGGTAGTCACCGTTGACCAATTAGCCTTCTTTAACTTAAATACCCATACTAGCAACATATCGTTCATCGCTAAAACCCCGTCGAGTTATGAGAACATCGGTGTAGGCCTTCTCAAATACTCTTCGTTAATGGGTACCTTCCCCATTCCACCACCCGATGTTCCATGCTCGTCCATTTCTTCAATCAACATGATATCCACCTCGATTTATGGAACTCTTGCATCTCATGACCCATGGATGGTACCTGACCTTGGATATCATCTTTGTTACGGTGACGAAATGCTGTTAAGTCCAGTCGAATCTTCCTATCAGGCCATTCAATCGGCAACACCTTCTACCCCCTCTCTTGGTGAGTTATCTCCAGATCCTTTCTGTGTCATTTTTTCCACAGACGAGATGATCATGTCTGTCATGGAAGACACCCCTTGGGAAGATGGACATCATCGTTCCATCCTCTTCCTGGAGCAACATACCATCGAGAACTACCAACGGATCTCGACCCCGTCGACCATTGTCGTCATTTCAACCATTTCTGAGTCCACACACGATGTGTTTTCCGAAGGGAAATTAAACAATATATCACCCATTGTTCCCCTCGACATATCCATCAAACTTGGAATTGTTGAAAATGTGCATATTGAAGCTTCATGTTCCCCTGACAAAATCGTCACCTACATGTCACTTTTCAAAGATTTTCATGATGTCTTTGCCTAGAGCTATGAATAAATGTTGGGTATTGACCTTGACATTGTGATACATGAGATCAAGACATACCCCGACACTAAACCCATCCAGCAATGCCTTCGTCTAGTTCACCCACATAAAGAGGCTGCTATCAAGCTTGAAGTCGAGAAACTTCTCAAAGCTGGCTTTATTTACCTGATGTCCCTAACTGACTGGGTTTCCAATCTTGTCCCGATTGACAAGAAACAAGGCACAATCCGCGTATGCATTGATTATAGAGATATCAACAAATCTTGTCCCAAAGACAACTTTCCTACCCCCTTCGTCGATCATATTGTCGATGATTGCATCGAAAAAGAAATATTCTCTCTTATGGATGGTTTCTCCAGATATAATCAAATCAACATTGTTCCTGAGGATCAACATAAGATTGCTTTTATTTTTCCTTGGGGCACTTTTGCCTATCGGAAACTCTCCTTCGGTCTCAAGAATGTTGGTGCAACTTTTCAATGCGCTATGTCTTATGCCTTCCATGATATCAAGAACATCGTGCAACCATATATGGATTATTTACCCGCTCACTCTATGCGCCAATTCGATCATCCAATCCACCTCCGAGCCATTTTCGTCCGCTGTCGATTTTACCGTATACGCTTGAATCCTCACAAGTGTGTTTTCTACGTGGAATCTGACCAACTTCTAGGCTTTATTGCATCACATCAAGGGATCAGGGTAAATCCTTTAAAGTTCGAGGTGATCCTTAATCTCCCTCCTTCTTCTACACTTTTCCAGTTACAAAGTTTGCAGGGGAAAGCAAACTTTCTTCATCGTTTCATCCCGAACTACACCGAGATAACTCGTGGATTTACGCGGCTCCTAAAAAAGGGGTCTGAGTTTGTATGAGATGGCATCGCAAACAAAACCTTCAAAGATTTGAAATTATCCCTAACACATGCTCCACTTCTCTTCCCCCTCGATTACAATCGCGATTATTTCCTCTACCTTACAGCCTCAGATTACACCATTGGTATGGTTCTCATCCAAGAAGATGATTCTAATGATGAACATGTTATCTATTACTTGATTCGAAGTCTAATTCCTACCGAAACCAAGTATTTACATGTAAAAAAACTGGCCTTGGCAGCCGTCCAGGCAGTTCAGTGCTTCCAACACTATATCCTCTCTCGCAAGACTACAGTGATTTCTAACTGCAACCCTATGCAACACATTCTCACACATCAATTGCTAGGGGGAAAATACTCCAAATGGATCATGATACTCCAGGAGTTTGACTTGGAATTCGAATGAGCCAAGTCCAAGAAGTCTTTAGTGTTTGCTAAGTTGATATGCGACTTTCCCTATTCTGAAACGAAAAATGTACCAGCCGATTCATTACTTGATGAATCCCTTTTTCTCATTAGCTTTGATGATCTTTGGTATGGAAATATCATCATATATCTCCAAACCCAGACTTTCCAGCCAAATTTGTCTAGTATTGACCGATGTTGAATATGCTACCAAGCTCATCAATATATTATACTCAGGGATACTCTTTATCATCGTGGGATTAACTAGTTTTTCGACGCTGCCTCACATTCGATGAAGCCGAGAAAGCCTTAAATGACTTCCATTCTAGAGCCTATGGTGGTCATATGTCTGGGTATGCTACTGCCCAGAAGATCTTATGAGCAGGGTATTTTTGGCCTTCTTTATTTAACGCCTGCATAATCATCATCCAAAAATTCCATGCTTGCCAGACCTATAATCATAAGATATGGTCACATCCTGCTCATCTTCACCCTATGGTCTCCATTGGTCCCTTTGTGAAATGGGGCATCGATTTCATGACATGTCACCCCCACTCGGTCCGGGGGCATGGATACATTATTGTAGTCGTAGATTACTTTACGAAATGGGCCGAGGCGATGCCAACATTTGACAACACTAAAAAGACTGTAGCATTATTCATTTTTAATCACATCATAGCTCATTTTGGTGTTCCTCAAGCTATCGTCACTAATCATGGTAGCCACTTTAGAAACTTCATGATGTCTGAACTCACTGAAAATTTGGGTCTTCGCCATGAAAACTTAATGCCCTATTATCCACAAGCCAACGGCCAAGTCGAAGAAATTAACAAAGTTCTCATAACTATTCTCTGACAAATGATAGGGATTCACAAAACAAGTTGGCACACAATGTTATTTTCAGCATTGTGGGCTTACCGGACATCCGTCAAGTTTTCTACTGGGTTTACACCTTTTCGGTTACTCTACGGTTTTGAAGCCATTCTCCCAATCGAATGCGAGATACCCTCTTTAAAACTAGTTGTTGAACTCCTACCAAACACTTCTGTTGAGGAAGAACGTCTATTGTATCTTATGTGATTAGACGAAACTTGACGCGATGCTGCCCTAGTCATAGAAGCCCAAAAAAAACATGTCAAGGCCCAATATGACAAACATGTCAAGCCTCATATTTTCTCTGAAGGAGACCTGGTTCTCCTCTACGAACAAGTTCGCGATATGATAGGAGATGGAAAATTCGAAGCTACATGGTGAGGTCCTTATATCGTTAGTATATTATGATGGTATCCCTTTGAGTGAACCCAGAAATGGGTTGTACTTGAAGAAGTACTATGCATAAGATCACCTGTGCACGAGTACCTGTATTTTTATTGTATCATACTTCTTGTGTGTTACTGTAGTTTGTTTTTGTCGTTATCTGGTCTCTACCCTTATGTGACGTTGTGTTTGATTTCCAGATGTCGGAGTCTTCGCTACCCTAAATTGGCTTCGCTGATGGCGCTAGTCGTAGTACTCAAAACCTCTCTTCCACTGCATGGGAAATTTATGCCCCTAAAAATGAACTTGTCTCTTTACGAGGTGTGTGACTCGACTGTGCGACCAACAATATTGCAAAGTATAGCACTGTTATTGAATTTTTGATTGATACTATCTCGCTTGGTATCCGTCACTTGTTTGTGCGACTCGATTCGCAGCTCGTAGTACTACAGTTAAGTATTGTCTATACTATTCGAAGTCCTACTTTGTTATAGGTGTATTTGTGAATTCGCCTCTTNTTGATTATATTGAATATCAACATATTCCTAGATGTCTAAATACATTAACTGATGCATTAGCTAACTATGTATTAGACATACATTTGGGTCATTTATAAATCAATCACATCAATTTTCACACAACACGAGATAAACCGATAGAAGCTGTATGTATATATAACGATCAAAAAAGTTTTTACAAAAAGTTTTGTCCGAGGACCAAAATCTCAAAATATAAAGCTCATAGCTTCTGCAAAGTGACATCATGGATGATGTTCACAGTAACACACGACTGCCCAGGCAACCCTCCAAAGCAGTTGGCCAATGGACTCTGACACTCCTACTGTATGACGCTGATAACATCGCAGGACCTCTCCAAGAGGCATGTCTGGAATGTTTGTTGTCAAACCCTCCAGGTTTTGTTCCACTACTTTGTAATATTTAGCGTCCCATTGTGGCACTGGAGCCACCTCTCCTCATCGTTGAATAGGAGAAGTAACAGGTGATCGGTAAGGCCCCATGTCTGTGTCATCAAAAAAGAATTTTTTATTTAGACCTTGGACGAACATAAAAACATTTGAATATGATAAAATTCACAAAAACTTTTAAAAAGAAAAAGAAAAAGGTGTACTTCTTACCAAGATCCCCCCACTGAATGCCTTTAGGCAGGGCCAAATCCGGATATCCTCAGAAGTCCAAACCAGCATAGGCATAATCATCGACCATCAACATCTGCGGTCACAACCAGTCGAAGAAGGCATCATTCTATTTGATAATTGGTCTAGCTATGTGCAAGGCCATGAGCTGACACCACCTTAGCATTCTTGGATCTATTGGATCCTGTAAACCCCACTTGACTTGTAGCCTCAACAAGGGAACCCTCTCAAAAAAGAAGGACACCAACAAAGACCCGTACCCAAATTTCTTTAGGTTGCCTCGCCTTCATTTGGTCAATTACCTCTTCATGCTACGAAGCACTGTGTCTGCCTAGTTAAAAACCCGAGGATCAGTACACTCTATGGCATACTGAAAGTATCTCTAGAGAGCCATGTGAGGAGCAACGCTCTCAGCCATATGAGAAATGGTGAACAAAATAGTGTGAAGGGTCAAATCCCGCACTCCCAAAATGGCTACTTTCCCTTTGCTCCTCTCTGCCTTTGGAAGATAGTGCAAATGACAATACTCACTCATGGGCAGCCCACCACCTCTACTACCAGTCAAGCTCGCGTGGTACCCATGCCGTGATAGTCCTGTCAAGAAGTAAATTTCCTCGATATCCAAGGACAATGTGTAGACCCCTACATGGAATACTTCCTGGTCAGGATCCCACATATGCACAAGGTACTCCAATAACCTGACTTGGGCCCTCATACCCAGAATACGAAATAATTTCAAGAGACCACAGTCTCGCAAAGTGGCAATGGTGGCCAGATAATTCCTAGAAATAGCATCATCTTCTTCATGCTCTCTTTCACACCATTCTAGAACCATGGTGATAGCCAAATACCTACACAAGAAGCATAAGAAGAAGATCAACAACTCTATTCAACATTTGGTAACTTCTTCATTGAGCAAAATTCAAAAAATTATTCTACTTTGCGGTTCCAACAGGTGCCCTTTAGGCACAGTGCGAGGTTCTCATAGGTGCTTTTGGGGTCACCTACGAGAATGAAGCATTCTCGTAGGTCTCGTGTGGCTAGCCTACGAGAATGGCTGAGCACAACTTTAACCCCTAAAACAAACTCAAAAACATGATTTTTKCCAATGWAAATGAAAAATTGAACCATGAAAAGAAAGAGGACAAGGAGCTTACCTCACTACCGGAGATGGTTCATCGAATGGATGTTCGTAACTCCCGCAATCGAGCATCGAAATTCAAGGGAAAAAGACGGGTTTTAGACTCAAATATTGGTAAAGTTAAAATGACTATGGTAAAAAGAACTTTTCCCCCTTTATATTTACTTTTACCATTTGTTATTGATTTTTATAATCATTTTATTTATTAAAACCCAATGCCTAATACCCTTGTGAGTGTGACTTTTTTAGACATGACGACTTCGATGTTCATACACAAGGATACAAATATTTTTTCTCTTTTTCATCGCATGTTTTGATTGTTTTTTATGGTTTTTGTACAAAACCTCGAGCTTGGTCTTCGTCCGTTCTCATGCTCAAAAATACATGAGAATGCGATCGAGAACACTTTTATCACTTTTTCGGGCTCAACAAGGTTATACGAAAAATGAACCCCCCTGGAGTCCTCTTTAAGCTCTTTTCAGACTCTCTAAACATGAAAAGATTGTCAAGCAACCTTGCTATTTTCATGCTTGTTAAAGTATTTGAAGAAAGATTCTATGGGCGATAATTTATCTCTTTTTCGGTCTCATCAGACTATTTTACGAAAAATGAACTGAGAGAGTTCTCTTTTAAGTGTTTTTCGAGACTCTATAATCATGAAAAACCTTCGAGTTTTCTATCTTTGGACTCGTGAAACAAACATCGACAGACCCGTAATGGGACCGAACCACTCCTTCCTAGGGTTTATTAAACATACTCTTATGGACTCATTCAAAGGATGAGCTTATATCAACAAGCATATGTTATCCTCCTCAAGCTTGCGTAAAAATAAAGAGGTACTTGCTAGAAATGGTGGGGGAAAATTTGGGAAAGGGAA
>JASDQU010107931.1:15614-46644 GCA_032191745.1 Picea mariana | reverse complement strand
TAACTAAAATTCTTTGTAGACTTTCAAGCAAGGGTATAGACACAAAGAACCTGACGAAATCTGCACACAAACATCCAACAAATATTATGGCATGTTTCAAACCCAAGGCAGGCATACCTATGCTCGGGTAATAAAAAATTGCAAGATATGCCCGCCATAAAATACACTGCGGATCCATAATTGTATTGATAAAAGGGTATAGCCACTGAAAATATATTGTGGATCTATACTCCCATGATCTGAACTGATCGTAGCCATGAAGAATACATAGTGGATCTATGAGATGATAAGACATAGCCACGACCAATACAAGGTGGATCTATGTGATATTATATGTGCCACTGTTCAAGAGAAAACTCCTTCACAACCTGGGCAAAGTACGTATCAGACCGATGGCTCAACCCAGGGTCTTCTTACCGATCCAGACATAGTACAAATATAACCATGTGAATAGATGTCCTGACATTGAACATGGTAGAAACTACTTGATTACCGGTCAATGATGTAAACCATTAACAACCACGAGGGAGATCACCATTAATGTCAATGATTCCCAGGGTACCCTAGTACATTCCAACGAATGTGAATGGATGAGCTGGAGTCGAACATCCATGGAATCATCCGATCAGAGGTCCATGATGTAAACCCATTTTTGGACGTGAGGAGGCCTATCATTGAGGCATGCAGGTCCCAAAGTACTAACTGGTTTCTAAGTCTAATTCCTAGATAATGTGTTGAAGTCGACAGGAATAGGCTCGTCGAAGGAGGGCCTTGATGTATCCCCCATCAATGACATGAAACAGACATAGAGATGTAATTGGTATATCAAATGAACATGTACTTTCATGGGTATTGAGACAAGATATTTGTGATGGCTGACTCTCGAGGCGGATACTTCCCTTGAACACTGAGGCACAACAGTAGAAACATGACATGGACCAAAACTTGATGATGCAGTGGATGTTGTGACTTACATTAGGTGACCCAAAGGAGTGAAAGAAACTCAAAGGATTGGCTCAGTGCAGAGGTTCAGTGGGTTATAATGCGTGCAAAAGACAAAGTGCCATGTTCAAGGGTGACTCTAACAGTTACTTGGTAATGTTCTCAAAAAACTTCTTGGCTTGCTTCTTTCAATTTTTTCCCCCATCCAGATAGACGAGTACCTCTTTTTAATTTAATGAGATTGATGAGGATAACACATGCTCAATAAAACTCACCTTCAGTAAGTTCCTCTTCCTTTATTTAACGAACTAGAAGAAGTAAGGGTTCGATCCCATATGGGCCTGTCGATGTTTTGTTTAGCGAGCCCAAAGACAGAAAACTCGAAGGTTTTTCATGATTATAGAGTCTGGAAAAACACTTAAAAGAGAACTCTCTCAGTTCCTTTTTCATAAAGTAGTCTGAGCAGACCGAAAAAGAGATAAACTATCGCTCAATAGACATTTTATTCAACTACTTTAACGAGCGTGAAGAGAACAAGGTCACTCGGTAATCTTTTCATGTTTAGAGAGTCTAAAAAGGACTTAAAGATGACTCCAATGTTGTCCTTTTTTGTAATGTTAGTCTCACGAGGCCGAAAAATGATAAATTATCACTCGAAATACACCCTTTCAAACCATTTAATGAGTGGGCAAGAAAGCAAGATCACTCGGCAATCTTTTCATGTTTAGAGAGTCTGAAAAGAGCTTAAAGGAGACTCCAGGGGGTTCCTTTTTCGTGTATCCATGTAGGTCCTAAAAAGAGATAAAAGTCTACCTGGATGCATTCTCATGTATTTACGAGCACGAGAAAGAACAAAGACTAAGATTGGTATACCCCCAGCATGAAAGCTAGTGGCTTAACTCTAGAATGATCAAAAAAGGCTGGAGACATGCCCTACAAGCTTCAATTCATTCACCAGCTCGAAGGTTGTCACCAATTTATCTTACGAAATGAGAAAAAGGAGAAGGGTGGATGAAAATAAGGTTCACGAGATGTGACTGTTTCATTTTTTAATGAGATTGACACAAGAAAAGAACTATGCTCAGGACCTCTATTTCATTTTTTAACGAGCTTGCCACAGAGAAGAGAAACTATGCTCGTGGCTTCATCCAGATCATGGCTTCCAAGAGGATAATTCTCTGTAAGGGCACCATGTCAATGGATAAAACGTGGTCATGGCCTCTAGGAGATCTTCTCTAGATGGAAGATAAGCACTCAAGAAGGGACACATGTCAAGGGTCGCGATAGGAGGAAGGATATCAACCTCCAATAATCCTACCGAAGAGATCACCATGTCAACTACCAGATCCAAATCGTCAGAAGTTGAAATCATGGGAGATGATGAAAAATCAACACCAGGAGAGGATATAGATGGCATATCTTCCCAAATTTCTTCACAAGGGGGAAGAAAAGAGGATCGGTGATAGTTATTATCCCGAGGTAACCTGTCAATGCGAAACATTTTCGGAATAGATTCATCTGAAGGAAAAGTTGGGGAAATGTAGTTGATCGCAGACAACAAGGAACTCAACCGTGATTGCATCGAGGAACTTTCAAATGCCAATAGATGTTGGTCGTTCGATGAGGGATAAGTGGATGGGATAGAAACGTATAATGTTTCATCTAGACTAAGTGGCACGATGTCACTTAGTGCATCGAATTCCAACAGACAAGATACAATCCAAGGGTTAGAAGATTCCCAAGATTGATAAGCCATGGTCGAAATCATATCGACGGTGGCAATATGATGTGTAGTCGGTGGAAGTGGTGTAGGGAAGGTACCCATGAGGCTAGAATCTTTCAGTAAGCCAACACCAATGCTTTCATACGTGATATTGTGGTCTCCCAAGAAAGGAATATTGTTGGTAGCGGGAGCGCGAGCATCGGTCATGCAAAATTCTAACTGATCAACAGTGACAATTTTGCCCTAGTGAGGAAATTGTACACATCAAAAGACCGACAAGGCAATGACAGTCATAGCATAAAACCAACTTCTTCCAAGTAACAAGTTGTAATCGAGGGGATCATCGACCACCTCGACATCAACAGTAACAGTTTTACCACCCAATTAGATGGGCAGGGACTGTAAAATCCCATGGGGATGAAAACCTCGCCCATCAAAGGCTTGTAATATCATTGGGGATTTGTTGAGTGCTGGTGATTTTAAACCTTTCCAATACGCTAAAGACATGACACAAGTTGAGGCTCCCTCATCCAGAATAGTTCGATGGATTTGTTGATTGTGAACAACAACATCAACTTGGAAAGCAAGTTGGTGGGAGAGTCGAGATGCATAATTATCCAGGTTAAACATGATCTGATTGGATGACTCAGGATCAACAGCACCAAGAGAGGTCAAGAGCGTTCGACGTTGACTGGGGCAGTGTTGTAGAACTTCTAATGCAGACATAGCACACGGTGCTTGAGCCAAATCTTCAACAATGTTGTAGTTTTGGGTAGCACGTGAACTAGGATTAAAGGTAGCTTTGAGGATAGTGCTCTTAGGAGGGCGTAATATAGATTCAAACGTGGGTTTCTCAATCTGAAGTGGTCCATACGGAGGATTAACCAAAGGAAGACTAACAGAGGATGAGGATGGATCCGGTAAAGTGCCGACACCGTTAGTGTCTTTTCCTTTGTCAGAGTTACTTGGTGTGTTGTAGGTCTTAGAGTGAGTGGTCAAATTAATCCCATTAAACATATAAATATGTGCACTCGATGAGGATTCATCATTAGGATCGCTAGAACTGCCCCCAGGAGAGGGGGTTTGAGCAACCATGGATTGTTGTTGTGGAAAAGGTTGAGTAAGCACAATGGGTTGTGACTTCCCTTGGAAAATTTTGACCACTTCATTGCGAAGTGGACAATATCGAGTGTAGTGATCATCACCACAAATGATACATGGGAATTTCAGTTTTCGTTGTGGTTTCTTTTCGGTAGCAAGTGTTTGATTTTTGGGTTGTTCATTATTATTTTTTGATTTATTCTTTGTATTCTTCTTAACTCCGAATTGTTGTGAAGGGGCAGATTGAACTGCATTCACCTCAGAGGTCTGAGTTTGGGGGGAGGTAGAGGAGGGTGTAGTCGATTTGGAAAAAGATTGAGTTTTTATGGAACCGATAAAACCATCTGCATGAGATGAGGATGATGGCTTAGAAGGATCGGTATTAGCTCAAGCAGCATTCAGAAGTAGATCATACAAAGTACTAGATTGGGAATAAACCAAATATAAATACTAAGCCTGAGCGACGGCTTGTTCCTCTGTGACCACACCACCCATAGCAACATCACGAGTGATTGGGGGTAGTAGTGATTTAGTAAACCATTCTATCAAGAGCATGTCAGGAATGACTGCCTTGATCATTCTTCGTCATTTCCTCCACTCATGAATATGGTCAGAGATATGTACAGAGTTAGTTTGACAAAGGGAGGTCAAGAGTTCAGTACCTATCTTGTAGCGAATAGGTAGTTGAAAGTGTGTGAGGAAATACATGGCAAGGGAATTAAAATCATGAAAAGAAGCATGTGGTAGTTCAATATACCACTTTGCTGCTGAACCGGTAAGTGTTCACTGGAAAAGACACAAACGTATAAAATAATCCATGAGGGAGTTTGATGAACACCACAAATGGAAATTCATCACATGGTTGTTTGGATCTTCGCCAAGTTTTCCGTCAAATTTTGGAATATCAGAAGGAAGTTTAGCTGGAATAACTGGCCAAACTGGTGAATGAGAGATAGGATCATTAGTTAACCAAGACAAGTCTAGGAGATATAGAGTCGCAAGGAAAGGTAGCTTTCGGTTAATGTGTGAATGATACTGGTATAACATAGGAACACCAGTAGGACCATAGACTAGGTTAGGTGGATAGTTGTAGCCATTAGGTCCTCCTACATACGGTTGTTGTTGGCCAGGATAAGAAGGATTCGATGGTGCATGAGAAACATTGGCATAACCCGGTGGGTTTTGAACATTATAGGCTGGGTGATGTGTTTGCTCGAGAGGAGGATAAACATTTTTCCCTTGAGAATGATAAGGAGTAGATCCTAGAGGCAGATACACATGAGGCCCATGAGGAGGATAAGACTGTGGTCCCGGAGAACTCCAGGTGGTGTTTTGGATACCACCCGGATAAGATTGCTCATAAGATGTTCCGGAAGGGATAGGATTGGATACTCCTCCTAGTGGGTTATTATACAAGTGCCCCCCAATGTGGGGTTGAGTAAAAGTACCTCCTAAGGATGCTCCCTAGGATTGTAAAGGGTTTCCAAAAAACGGGGGTTGCCCCCCTTCCAGCAGTGGATTTATGACCGGGGTTTGACTGGAAAACGGAGGTTGCCCTCCAGGAAGAGCATGAAAAGGAGACTGTCCCCTGGGAGGGGTAGGCCCACCATGGAAAGGTAGTCCTCCAGGAGGAAATGGTTCATTGGATGGTGGTTTCCCTCTAGCTGGTCGTGTTTGGCCAGCAGGGGTCTGCATTCTTAGGTGAGAATATGTCCTAGCAGGATCGTGTGGAACATGCGGAGCTGTAGAGTAAAAAATTGTAGAAATAGGGGTAGAGATCGAAGTGCTTTGGGGATGAGTAGAGGTGATGAGTCCAACATTAGGATGGACTTATGATGGTGTGGCAGTAGAGTGAATAACCTGATCAACTGGGTGATTCATGGTTTGACCAAATGGTCCGGTTTTGGTCCGGTTTCACTAGGAGGGTCATGAGAATGAAAGGGTTGTCGAATAGATTCGAAATTTTCATAGAGATCGCATCCCGATGAAGTCCTCCATACAGAATGAGCAAGTGTGGGATTGTTTGCTATTGTGGTGCTAGGATGAACATGAGTCCTATACTCGTCACCAAAGAGTGGTTCCGTGGATCCCATATATGTTTCGGTAAAGATCCTCTCCGGTAATCGTGGGAATTCTTCATCTATGATGTTCCCAAGGGAGTCTAAACGAACCAAAAGTGGTTCGAGAGGAGTTACCGACATAGGTGTGGTGGGATTTTCAACCATGACCAAAGCATCTTCTAAGGTATCTAACAGAGGAGCAATAGCACTTCCAGTGTCAAATTGATTTTCTACCTCTCTATGGTAGTTGTCTTCTGGAGGGTTAGGATGTAAGGATTGATAGCCTTCCGGAGGCAGCCCTTTCATCCTATGTGATCGATGAAGACCTTTATCATCTACGGGCTCAATTGTGGAGAATAACAGAACACACTGAAAATCTAGGGCCAACTAACAAAAAGAAACAGCATGCGCTAATGAAATCTAGGAATCAACCAAGCAGACAAAACTTCTCTCGATGACCGTACTAGTTGGTGATGAAATCCAACGTCGCATGATCAAGTTGAGAAGGGGCTGGGATATGGTGGAACATTTACAATGGTGACATGCTTAACGAACTTACACCTTGGTGCAAGATTCCACGCAGTAATTGTCGATTTACCCTCCAAGGAGCCCGAGTGCGTTTGACCAATGTTTGTTCCAGGTACAGTGAGAGTTCCCTTCACCATCACCTTGTGTAAGTACCTAAAGATTATGGCAACTAAGGATACCAATTCGCAGTGAGTCCCTGGGCGAGTACAGTCGACAGTCTGATCCGAAACATATGGGTAGGACAAAATGTCTGAAATCAACCCGAAAGGCTCCCACACATAATCGTGGGTATACCCTCCAGTGACCCACAATATACGATCCGACCACTACAAACAGTTGAACCACGAAGGGATAATCTCCGTAATTCGCCCGAATGTGACCTTGTGCGTAACCCCTGTGTGAGAGGGGGATCCCAAAAAACCAATACGACAATTGGATTTGACTCTCTCTAACTCAGGATGCTAATGTTTGTTTTGAAAACTTTGGAGAGTTGTACTCACAGCCTAATCCAATGTGCTAACCCTAGTCTATTGTTGATGGAAGATCCTAAAAACAAAAATGTTCTAGATAGTTTTTTTAATAGCGTTTGTTTTATAGTTGTTCTTTACTCAAAGGGTGTACGGAAGTGAAACTGATGGAATGATGACTCAATGCCCAAACAAATGCATAGAATATGATAAGAAATCATTTCTTTTCTATGAATGCCTATTTAAGGGAAAGAGAAGGAGTCATTTTCACTTTCAAACACTAATATGAAAAGTCCTCTATCAATTGGTTCAAATCCAATGCAATGCTAAAACATTTTCAAAAATGCCTTCTAATACACAAATCAAGCACTAAAATGTAACTTTTTCATTTTTATGCGAATGGTAACTAATTCAATGTGAAAAACTTCTCCTATCAACTACCTTTTCAGAGCAAGGAGATTCAGACAAGTATGATTAGATTTCACACACACAATACACACCGTCTTGCTGTGATTGAAACGAGAAGCAAACAGAAAAAAAAAAATAACAATGAAAAAACCAAACAATTCACACAAAAATGAGGAGTTCAAAGAACAATGACCTCAAAAAACCAAGTGAGAAGAGTCACAGACTTTAGATGTCCTTCACTGGAGTTCTCGCTCATTCGGATAGGAGAGGAAAAAACAACGGATTGATTTCAAGCTCTCAACGACAAAAACTCAAAAATAATGAAAAAGGGCATAAAATATGAACAACAAGGTGTTTACTTCTCAGGAGGAAGCATGTCAAAGGTCAAAGGAAGAATCATTGAATCACAAAGCAGCTCAGCAAGTGAAGAAACAGGGTCTAGACCTCCAAAAAATACAATTTTTGAAGAGATTTTGTGCAAAAATGGGTTGGCGCTCTGGTGTAAGGGACACCAGGGGATTATAACACTCTTTCCAACACCTTTAGGGAGTGCTAGCACTCTACTAACATGGGCAGGGGGGCGCCAGGCTAAAAAAACTCATAAAAATGTCCAAAAACCCAAAATTTTGATCAAATTTTGACAGGCAACCTGAGTGTGATGGGGTAAAGAGTCAATCAACAAGTGCAATCAGATATGAAGGGGTGAACAAAGTTGGAAAACAACAAAGGGTAAGACAAGGTCTTATGAGGAAAAATCAAAACTAAAAGTTTCGATTCGATTCCCCAGTGGAGTCACCGGTTTTTGTTGAAGGAAAATCTCCCTGCAGATAGGTAGATCTCCTCAAAGAGCTAGACTCTTAACTCTAAGAAAGAAAGTGATTATCATGGTCACTGACTTCCTTTTATATCTAGGTGGACTAGTGTGTGAGGAGGAAGGAGGAAAGAAGTACCTTTTATCAGTGTTTGTCCCTGCACGCTCCGAGTTGAGCTCTAATCTTTCGCTCTTTGATAAGCCCTGTAGACAAACAAAGTACAACCACTTCCTACTCTATCAAGATTATTCCGAAATAGATCTATCTACTAAAGAGAAAAAATCATGTGAGATTGAACATGAATTAGAAATAAATAGGCCAAGCAAATTATATTAATGAGGACAAAACATTACTTACAACCGTAGATGGAATGCAACAGTTTCGCCAAGTCCTCCTTGTCTACCCCTTGCTCAAAATATCCACAATCTGAATGATGATAGCTTCACCAATTGCTCCCTATGATACCATAGGTCTCTTTCTTCCAAAACTTCTCTGTTCTAGCACCACTTGTAAGATCATAAGTTTGGTGTGATTCTCCCTTCCCAGTCCCCTTTCACCATGAGAAAGCTTGCTTATATAGCCTTGGAGAGGCTTTAACCACTTGAGATATCCTTGGGGAAGTTGAGGATTTTCCTCCTCCAGTTAGAGATTTTCCCTAAGATCATGGCTTGATTGAGGATTCAAATTCAACTGCCTTCCAAGAATGAAAGGATCCTTCCCCAATTCATCTCAACAACTTAACTACTGCCCAGAATAGGCAATGCTCCCTCAAAAGGGCCATCAAAGCGTTGTAGCGCTCCCTAGTAGTGTATAGGGGAGCACCAACACTCCTGAAGGTAGGAGAACTCCTACAAAAGGGATGATGCAGTGCTATAATGCTCCCTGATGGCTTATGGGGGACCGCCAACACTCCTGAGATAGTTATAGGGGAGCACTCCCCTCCAAAAACTCAGTTTTTGGGGTGATTTCAAATGGAAAAAGGTTCATGAGCCCAATTAACCTCTCCTCCTCTTCCAAAGAAAATGTTTGAGGTGTTTCAAGTGTCCTTCTCATATCATTATAGGCACAACATAGGCATCATGGCAGTGTGCTTTCTTTGACACTTGAGACACTTGTAAGCAAAATGCGACACTTGCGACACTTGTAATGATGACACTTCCGGCACTATCGAAGTGAGTAATTTCGATGTGTAACAAACACAAGGAAGAATGATCTAGCAAGCTTCATAGATCTTATGTCCTATGCGAAGAAGGGTTCTGAGGCTCTGTGCATGTAACCCATTGAAGAAGATAATGAAGAAGAAGAGTTGGTGGATGTAGTCCTAGGGTGGGAGTGAAACACATATATACTGTGTTACTCTACTCTGTGTGATGTTCTAATGCATTTATATGTTATTTTCTAAGTGCTTTGAGATGATTAGATAGATCTTCTTATTCTTAGTGCTACTGATATGTGAGAATGTTAGATATGATCTATATGAATATGCTTAGTTCTTGATCTGCTAGATCTAATCTATTTACCTATGCTAAGTCCGTAAATACATTAGATTAGTGTGAATGTTGCGAAGCTCTATTTTATCAGTGAAGTTGATATTGATTTCATATTGAGGCACTGATGTTGCTAAGTGCTTTATTAAATAGTACAATCACAGCTCTGTGTCCTAGCTAAGGTTGCAGACACCTGATTCATGCAACCACCCCTGCCTCTACCTTGAGTGAGAATTCATATTCTTTGCAAGTGTTGTTGAAAGGGCCAGTAGTTGGTGTTTTGTTGGTGCATTGTTGTAGCATTGAACCCTGGGTATGCCCCTATGCCAACAAGGCCTTAGAAATAACTCAGTTGGGTTGAAATCCCTAGGCTATGTGGAAGGAGTGGGAAAAAGGGGAGAGCCCCTAACACCTTTCTTGCTATGTGTTATGTTTCCTCTAGAATTAAAAAGTTGATTTACTAATATAAGTAAATGTTTGGACACCATAGTGATGATGATTGTATTACTACAGAAACAATTGAGAACTGTTTGTATTACATTCATGAAAACCTTTGAGCGTAATATGATGAAGTACATAAAGATACGTTAGGAAATTTTGAATATGTTTCATGGAATTGAATGTTACGCATGAAATTTTGGAAGCGAAATGTATGCCTCAGATACCCAAGTAGAGTATTATTTAGGAAGAAAACCCTAATTGAATCAGGTTAATCGATAGCCTGACAGAGGAGATGAACGCAAGTCATTCATCGAAAGGAAACCAATCTCATTCTTCAAATTGACTTCAAGACCCACTGGAGTTAACAGATCAAACATCAGTCATTTGATAAGATTGAAGATCCGTATTCATTGTAGAGATCAAATGGACACATGGGTTAATGACGAAGCCTGTTCTTGTAATTTAATTTCAATATAGTTTTGTTTTGAGTTTGAGGTACGATCGTATGTTGAACAACCTGTATTCATTGTGGGGCACAAAGACAGAATTAATGGGTGCTCTAGTTCACGACCCGCAATCAATGTACACTGTTTTTAATGTCAAGGTGGATGGTCAACGACCACAATTAAAAGAGTTGAGCAAGCACTTTTCAAATTTCTGATATTGAAATCTCCAATAAAGAGCGAGAAGGTTGGGGATTCCGCAATTCCTCTTAACCATTGATCTATGAATGATTGATGGGTCAACCTGCAAGGAACCCATGCGTTAAATCCCTGTAAACTCATACTGCGATCGGGTTCAATGGCTAGATTTGACAAATCAAGTTCTCAATCTAAATTTTTGGCCAAACATTTCTATGTTGGGATTATTATTTGGAAATTGTGTGGTTAAAATCGATCAAGGGCTATGATCAACGACCCACGATCATTGTGGAGATTTCACATACACATGGGTTAACATCGAGACCTATACCTGTAATCTAAATTCAATATAGTGTTGTTTTGAGTTTGGGATCCGATCGTAAGGAGAATTAAACCACGAGCTAGTTGAGGCTCTGCAATCTTTTGCCACTGTTGGAACCAGGGAAAGTCGGATCTTCACCATTGATTTGCAGACAAGGGGTTTATCCAATATCATAACACCCGGACATGAGAACTGAAAGGATAGCGCATGAAAATAATAGAGCTAAGGTCACATCTCTTGATTGCATGGAGAGAAAATAGAGCTCATCCAAGCTAGTCAAGGAAGGTAGAGTTTATCACTCTATGTTAGACTGCAGTCATGGGGACTAGTTCTATGGGAATAAAGGTGCTCATAGTTAGTACGTTGCATGGAATACATTGAGGAAATGCATGTTTACATAAAAGACATACAATGGATTTCCCATTGAGGAAGGAGGACCTTCCAACATTTCTACTTAAATTGTATAGGCGTTAGAGAAAACCAAATTTCGGTGGCCATGAGTGTTGGGTGGTTATTAATGGAGGAGGAATGCTTAAAGGCATTCATGTGAAACTTGTAGTGTCATATGTATTGATTCGGATCATGATCATCCTGTAGCAATAATGATATTCCTATTGCAACAATCAATGAGAATAAATAAACCATATGGTGAAAAGCTTGGATAAACTCCAACACACCATGGAAAATGTAACACCCTATTTCCCCCAGTCTATAAAAATAACTATATTGGCCAAGAACTATGGCAAACTCAAAGATGTGAATGTTTGACTTGACGAACCTTTGTATAAAAGGTTGATGAATGTAAATTATGTTATGAATATGTGTTGCATGACTGCTGGGAGGGGTATGTGCTAAAAGAGACCATGATGGCTAATGAGAGGTGGTGGAAGGGACCTAGAATGGTTTTGTTAACTTCCACTGAGCCAGTACTGTACTGGTTTATACTTTCTCACAAACCAAAGCAGTTCTCTGATCCTGGAATGGATTTCCTGTCAGATTGGTAGGTGGGGAGGCTCCTCAAGAGTTAATGAGGGTGTTGAAGGAAAATCTCCCTGCGGACAGGTAGATCTCCTCTTAAGAGCTAGACTCTTAACTCTTAAGACAGAAGATGCTTAACGTGGACACTGACTTCCTTTTAGATCTATACAAACTAATGCATGAGGAGGAAGGAGAACAGACGTACCTTTTACTGATGTTTGTACCTGCACGCTCTGAGTTGAGCTCCAATATTTCGCTTCCTCGATGAGCCTTGTAGACAAACAATAGTATGACCACTTCCTACTCTATTTATATTAGCTCGAAAATAGATCTAGCTATCAATGATAATTTCATGTACAATTAAACACAAACTAGAAAGAAATAGGCCAAGTTTGTCATATTAATGAGAACAATGACAGAAGTAGCTTACAACCGTAGATGTGAATGCGATAGCTTCATCAAGTCCCCTTTGTCCAACCCTTGCTCAAAAGGTCCACGATCCGGACAACAACAGCTTCACTGATTCCTCTCCTCCAGTTCACCGTGTGTTTCATATGAGATCATAGGTTTCATGCTTGCAATTCTTCCCCCTTTTCACCATCATAGAGCCTGCTTATATAGGTTAAGAGAGGCTTAACCTCTTGAGGTATCTTTAGGGTAGGTTGAGGAATTCCCTCCTTAGATCAGGGATCTTCTAATTGAACTAGAAATTTGAATGAAACTACTTTCCAAACTTGAAAGATCCTCTCCTTATTCTCCTCAACAGATCAACTACTGCCCAGATTAGACATCGCTCCCTCAAAAGGGGCATCAGGGCACTATAACGCTCCCTAGTAGGCTCAAGGGGAGCGTCAGTGCTTCAAATATGTGTAGCGCTCCTTCAGAGGGGTGATTTGGTGCTATAACGCTCCCTAGCACCTTGTAGGGGAGCGTCAGTGCTCCTAAGGCTGATGTAAGAGAGAGCTCTCCTTTAAAACCCTAGTTTAAGAGCTCCTTTTAGGTGGCAAGAGATTCTTGACTTTAGTTAACCATCCTTCTTCCTCCAAATCAGGTGTTTGAGGTATTCTGAGTGTCTCTTTAGTGTCATCATCATGGCAATATTCCTTGTTTGAAATTTGTGACACTTGTGAACAACATGCGACACTTGTGACATTTGTGAGGAACATGCAACACTTGAGACACTTATCAAATCGAGTAATATTGATGTGTAATAGATTGCCCCCCAAAGCATGAAGTTAGAAGATGAGAACTAATAACTGAAATGCTTTGTAGACTTTCAAGAAAGGGTATAGACTCAGAGAACCTGACAAAAGCTACACACAAACATCCAACAAATATTATGACATGTTTTAAAACCCAAGGCAGGCATACCTATGCTTGGGTGATCAACACTTTCAAGATATGGCCGCCATAAAATACAATGTGGATCCATAATTGTATTGATGAAAATGTATAGCCACCGAAGATACAATGAGGATCTATACTCTGATGTCTTGGACTAATCATAGCCATGAAGAATACACAGTGGATCTACGAGATGACAAGACATAGCCACGACCAATACAAAGTGGATCTATGTAACAGTGTATGTATCATTTGTCCAAGAGAAAACTCCTTCGCAACCTAGGCAAAGTACATATCAAAGTGATCACTCAACCCAGGGTATTCTTACCAATCCCAATGTGGTACGAATCTAACCATGTGAATAGATGTCCTGATGTTGAACATGGCAGAAACCACTCGATTACTGGTCAATGGTGTAAACCATTAACAAGTGCGAGGGAGATCACCATTAATGTCATTGATTCCCAAGGTACCCTAGTACATTCCAACGAATTTGAATGGATGAGCTGGAGTCGAACATCCGTGGAATCATCCGATCAAAAGTCAATGATGTAAACCTACTATTGAATGTGAGGAGGCTTTCCATTGAGGCATGCAGGTCCCAAATTACTAACTGGTTTCTAAGCCCAATTCCTGGATAATGTGTTGAAGTTGATAGGAATAGACTCGTCAAGGGAGGGCCTTAATGTATTCCCCATCAATGACATGAAACAGACATAGAGATGTAATTGGTAGATCAAATGAACATGGACTGACACATGTATTGAGACAAGATATTTGTGATGGTTGACTCTCGAGGCAGATACTTCCCTTGAACACTGAGACACAACAACAGAAACATGACATGGACCAAAACTTCATGATGCAATGGATGTTGTGACTTACGTTAGGTGACCCAAAGGAGTGAAAGAAACTCAAAGGATTGGCTCAGTGCAGAGGTTTAGCGGATTATAATGCGTGCAAATGACAAAGTGTCATGTTCAAGGGCGAATCTAAGAATTACTTGGTAATGTTCTCAAGAGACTACTTGGCTTGCTTCTTTCAAATTTTCCCCCATATAGATAGATGAGTACCTCTTTTTTAATTTAACGAGCTCAAGGAGGGTAACACATGCTCGATATAACTCACCTTTGGTAAGTTCCTCTTCTCTTGTTTAATGAACCGGAAGAAGTAAGGGTTCGGTCCCGTATGGGCCTGTCGATGTTTGTTTTAATGAGTCCAAAGACAGAAAAATCAACGGTTTTTCATGATTATAGAGTCTGTAAAAACACTTAAAAGAGAACTCTCTCAGTTCTTTTTTCGTAAAGTAGTCTGATGAGACCGAAAAAGAGATAAACTATTGCTCAAAAGATGCCCTTTCAAACCTTTTAACAAGCGTGAAAGGAAGCAAGATTACTCGACAATCTTTTCATATTTAGAGAGTCTGAAAAGAGTTTAAAGATGACTCCAGGGGGGTTCCTCTTTTGTGTGTCCATGCAGGTCTGAAAAAGAGATAAAAGTCTACCTGGTGCGTTCTCATATTTTCGAGCTTGAAAATGAACTAAGACTATGCTCATGGATGTGACAAGGTAAACAAATGATCAGAACTGCTAGGAAACCTGCGATGTCAAAACTGCAATCTAAAGGTTTAGTGAAGCCATTATATTGTTAGAGAAACCCATAAATGACTATACCTTATAAAAAATGGAAATTTATAAATAGTAATACAATGAAAATTTCATTTACCATTTCATTTTGCACAAGGATTTGTAGTAGTGGAGATTCTCATTTTGGAGGTGGATCTTGTTTCGCTTGATACCGGAGCTACGGTTGACCATTTCTCTTGCCGTTTGGACCAGGTAGATCTTCATCTCCCCTTATTTCAATTACATGGTTTAATATTCATTTTCATAGCAGCATTTAATTTAAAAATGAATCCCTAAGTTGCCCGAAAAAAGATCAAATCGACCTCTATTAAAAATGATGGGAATAAGACATTCTTTTTGCAAAAACGTTTTAGAAGGTGATATCCAAGATGCCAACGCCTTGACACTTAATTAGATGGGTCATTTTTTTGTCAAATAAGTCATAAAATTTGCACATATGCCCATGCAACCATCATCTTAATTTAAAAAACGTTGTATTGTTGTGTGATGAATATTGAATGGCAAAGAGAGGGAGTGATGATTATAAAATAGGGGGTGGTATTTTTGAACAATGTGGGCATTAGATTTCATGTTTTTAAATTGATTAAGAAATTGACGAAATTGCCGAAATATTGAAATAATGAAATTCTTTGCTTTTTGTTTTGTAGGTGATTTCGGTGACCATGATCGAGTGGAAAGAACGAGAGCATGAAATTGATGACTTGGATTCCTTTTGGAGTCCTCGCACGTGGGCCGCATTGAGAGCTTGTGGCTTACTGAAATTATTCAAATTGCAAAAAATGAAGAAGGATATTTTATTGCTCGAGCACATGATTAGCTTATGGGATGTCACAGAGCAAGGGTTCCGGATTGGAGCATAGCTTCTTTCCATCGAGTTGGAAGACATATATTTCTTGACTAGCCTTTTGAAAAGAGGGGTTCCCATATCTTTTTCTAGACAGAGGGCGCTTCCTGAGCAAGTGGGCGTGTATCTGTCATGTCATTGTGTCCCAAGAGCAAGATTGGTGGGGGGTAGAATCCATATCAAGGATATCTGAGAGTTACCCCTCCAGTCCATTTTGTTTTCCATCACGATCATGATGGGAAGTACTAGCGCACATCTGGCATCGAGATCGCAAGTAGCTTATGGCATACAGTGTTTGGAACCAACATTGTTCAACTGGAGCACAGGGTTCCTTCGGAATGTGAAGGAATAGGTTTCGCGGTGTAGGATGGGGAAGAAACAGTTTCAATACGGCTGTTTCTTGGTCTCATTTTTCTTAGAGCACATCCCCTATATGTAGCCTCATATAGCATTGACAGTGCGACCAGTGGAAGAACCACGGATGGAGAGGTGGACTAGTCTTTCGCCGAGGCTAGTAGCGGAGTCAGAGTTTCGTTTCACTAGTGACTTCTTCGCTTGGATGAGATGACAGTATCTCTAGATAGAAGACTTCCTATATGCTAAGGTGGATTTCCACAGGAGCATGGATTTGATTCTACCCGCGGGGGAAGATTGGGATGCGTCAGGTAAGAGACTGAGCAACACCTTGCCTAGTTTTTGTTTTTTATAAGTTTTTTAATGTATATATATTTTTTTTGGGTATGTAGAAGAGTTTAAAAGATGTATTTTTTTCAACATGAAAACAAGGAAGCAGTGTGCTTGGATGAGATACCGATACCAAGACATTGTGGGGGTGCTCCGGTAGCAGCAAATCTGAGGGTGCCAGTGATAAGTCTCCGGGAGGTTGAAAGAAACCTTCAAGACCTCATGATGGGCATTCCTCCTATACAGAGGGGAGAAGTGCCTTTACATATGTAGAGGCACACTGTGGGAGTGCCAAAGAATGTCAATTCTCTACTGAGATGCGTAGTGCGTGTAGTGATATGTTACTCTCAGCACAATGTAGTGCAGAGAGATTAGAGTCTCTCTGGTTATCTTATTTTGTATGACTTGTCAGGCGATGTTGTGTCAGTGTAAAGACCCAACATTTTTCTCTTCTAAATACTTTTTTTATGTAATCAAAACATTTTCAGTCACGCTATGCATATATATACAGTTCCGTGTTTTTACAGTGCCAAATGATTTGTACATGATGATGCCTTTAATGTGATGTGTTTTAATTTACATGTGATGTACAATTTTGCTTTCCTTTGTAAAATATTATATATGGGCAAGATACCGATCCATGATGTAATTAGCTAACGAATCTAAAACACTGTTGAATTCTCTTGGAATATGTCTATATTCAATGTAATCAAACATTCGTTCGAGACGACGAACATGTATATGGAGACGTAGCAGGATAGGATTACGAATAGCGTAGATACGATTGAGTTGATAGACCACGAGTTGGGAGTCTAAGTAGACAATGATATGAGAGATACCTAGGGNAAAAGTCCAATGACAACATGATATTTTTCCATGTTATTAATCACTGGTCCTAAGAAAATACCTCCTGAACTCACCACCTCGTCAAATTGGTAAATGACCCATGCTGCCGAAGCAATGTTCCGGGTGTGTCGACTAGCACCATCTGCAAACCTGACAAAGATGGAAAATAAAGACATCATCTGTGCATGAAAACACAAGGCATAGTCATGAGTGGCAAGGGTAAAGACTTGATCACATGAAAGAAACAGACACACCAAACTAAAATACAATAATTTACAAAGTACACATGTTGGGTGATCTAGGCATAATACTTTTTAAGGTAAATCCCGTTCCGGGGCTCTCCTAGGGAAATTCCATCATAATCGACTAACTCATAGGTGCCTCTGTGTAGAACACATTTCACAATGTAAGGACCATGCCACAGAGGTTCTAACTTACCTGTCCCTAATTTTTCATGAGCCTGGTCATAAACGAGGACTAAGTCTCCTTCTGCAAAAGTTCGAGGATGGACAGATTTGTCGTATTGATTTTTAATCCATTTCTGATGTGCCTCGTTAATGAGAGCGGCATCATGATGTGTTTCATCTAGTTTGGATAGATATAAGAAACGTTCCTCTTCAGTAGAAGTATGGGGTAGGAGTTCTACTTTAAGTTTCAAAGATGGAATCTCGCACTCGATTGGTAAAACAACTTCGATGCCATATACTAACTGGAAAGGAGTAAATCCAGTTGCAGTTTTCACGGAAGTGTGGTAAGCCCAGAGAGTGGAGAAAAGTTGTAGATTCCAGGATGTCTTGTTTGCCCATACCATGCATTGAATCATGGTTTTGAGGACCTTATTAATGGCCTCAACTTGTCTGTTGGCCTGAGGATAGTATGGGGATGAATTTTCATGGCGAAAACCCAATTTGACATGCAATTCACTCATCATCTGGTTCTTAAAGTGTGCACCATGATCAGTGACAATGGCGTGTGGTACACCAAAATGAGTTATGATGTGGTTAAAAAGAAACAGAGCTGCGGTACGACCATCGTTCAGAAAGGTAGGCATAGCCTCAGCCCATTTTGTAAAGTAGTCGACGACGACGATTATATAACTGTGCCCCCCGACTGAGGTAGGCTTACATTGCATGAAATTGATGCCCCACTTGGTGAAGGGGCCGATGGAGATAATGGGGTACAACGTAGTAGGGTGGGTGTGTGCCTTGTTGTTAAAAACTTGGCAGGGTGGGTACTTTTTGACTGCCTCGATCCAATCTTTGAAAATCGAGGGCCAAAAATAGCCGGCACGTAGTATTTTTTGTGTTGTGGCCATCCCAGAAAGGTGACCGCCACAGGCTCCAAGGTGACAATCGTTCAGAATGCGTTCGGCCTCTGCATGAATCAGACATCATCAAAGGATAGTGTTGATACCATGACGATACAAGGTGTCGCCAACGATAAGATAATGACGAGAATGGTGGTGAATACGTCGACTCTCTTCATGGGAAATGTTAGGCTGAAAGCATTGGGTTTGGAGGTAAAGGAGGATGTCTCTGTACCAAGGATCAGATGTGCTAATGAGGAAAAGAGTTTTGTCAGGGAGAGAATCTCTAGGTTCGAGCTTTGGAATTCGTAAATTCAAGATCGAATTCCTGAAGGATGACGATCCATTTAGAGTATTTTCCCCCAAGCACTTGACATGTCAAGACGTGGTACATGGGGTTTGAATCTGCAATCACCATGGTGGTGCATAGTAAGATGTAATGGAGAAATATTTGGACAGTGATAAAGGCTGCTAGAGCCAGTTTTTCTACATGCGAATATCGGAGTTCGGGTCCAGATAGACTCTTGCTCAGGTAATAGATCACATGTTCTTCACCTTTGGGGTCCTCCTGAACTAACACCATCGCAATAGTGGAAGTAGAGGCAGCTAAGTAAAGGACGTAGTCCTTTGTATACTCCGGAGGGTGCAACAAAGGTGCGTGGGTCAAGGCATGCTTGAGAGCATCAAATGATCGTTGAGCGATGTCATCCCAGATGAAAGGGGTGTTTTTCTACAATAACCACATGAATCCTTTAGTTATCTCAGCGTAGTTACAAACAAAACGATGAAGGAAGTTTGCTTTTCCTTGCAAACTTTGGAGTTGGGTCAAATTGGTAGGTGGGAGTATAGCCAGAATAGCCTTAATCTTTAAAGGATCCACCCTAATCCCATTTTTAGAGACAATAAAACCGAGGAGTCGATCGGATTCGACAACAAAAATACACTTATGTGGGTTCAAGCGGATATGGTAGAACCGACATCGAAGAAAAATAGCCCGTAAGTGATCAATGTGATTTGATCGATTGGATGAGTGGGCAGGTAAGTCATCGAGGTAAGGTTCTGCGATATGCTTGATATCGTGGAAAGCATACGACATGTCCCATTGGAAAGTAGCACCAGCATTTTTGAGACCAAAAGGTAGCTTTCCATAGGTGAACGTTCCCCATGGGCAAATAAAGGCTGTCTTGTGTTGATCAGCAGGTAAGATTTCAATCTGGTTATACTCGGAGAAGCCGTCCTTGAAAGAGAAGATTATGCTCCTAGCACAATTATCAATGATTTGGTCGATGAAGGGCATTGGGTAGTTGTCCTTGGGACAAGCTTTATTGAGATCCCAATAGTCAACAAAAACATGGATGGTTCCTTGTTTTTTACCAATTGGAACAAGGTTGGAGACCCATTCTGTCAAAGGGACAGGATAGATAAAGCCAGATTTTAGAAGTTTCTCAACTTCTACCTTTATAGCCGCGATTTTCTTGGGATGAACCAGGCAGAGTTTTTGTCGAACAGGCTTCACACCAGGGTAAGTCTTGATTTCGTGCACGATGATTGAAGGGTCAATCCCTGGCATTTCCTCGTAGCTCCAAGTGAAGACATCTTGGAATTCTTTAAACAAAGTGGTGTAAGAGACCACTTCTTTGGGTGTGCAATTAACACTAAGGTCAATGATTTCCACGACACCTTCTTTGATTGAAATATCAATAACGATTGTAGTAGAGATGTTACCCATGTTTCCCTCAGAGAGAGTATCTTGTGTGAGGATGGGAGATTGCGGAGTATTGGTAACATCAGGAGGGAAGACAGAGTGTATGTCTTGGTGAATTTATTCCAAAGTTGGAAGAAAAGAGGATTGATGATGGTTATCATCCCAAGGTACATCATCAATGCTAAGCATTTCCATTATAGATTCGTCGAAAGGGAAAATTTGGGAAATGTAATCAATTGTGGATGATAGGGAATCCAACCATGAGGGCATTGAGTAGGCATCAGGTGCCAATAAATGTGGGTTGTCCAGAGAGGGAGAGGTGGATTGAATATCTACGTATGCGGCCTCGGCTGGGCTAAGTGGCATGGTGTCACCGAGCACATCGAATTCCATAGGACTAGGTACAATCCAAGGATCAGATGATTCCAAAGATTGATAAGGCATAGTCAAAATCATATTGACGGTGGAAAATATGATTTGTGGTGGGTGGAAGTGGTGTAGGGAAGGTGCCCATAAGGATAGAATCTTTCAATAAGCCAACACCAATGCTTTCATACGTAACTGGGTGGTCTTCCAAAAAGGAATGTTGTTGGTGACAGGGACACGAGCGTCAGGTGTACAGAAATCGAGTTGATCGATAGTGACAATTTTGCCTTGATGGGGGAACTGTAAACATAGAAACACCAACGAGGCGACGACAGTCATAGCATAGAACCAACTTCTTCCAAGTAGTAGGTTGTAATCGAGGGGGGCATCGACCACCTCGACATCAACAGTAATAGTTTTTCTACCCAATTGAATGGCTAAGGATTGTAGCAGTTTGTGAGGATGAAAACCTCTCCCATCGAAAGTGCATAACATCATAGGGGATTTGTTAAGGGCATGTGATTTTAAGCCTTTCCAACAAGATAAAGACATGACACAATTAGAGGCTCCCTGATCCAGGATAGTTCGGTGGATTTGTTGATTGTGAGAAACAACATCGATCTAAAAGGCTAGTTGGTGAGAGAGTCAGGGTTGATGATCATCCATATTAAACGTGAGGTTATTTGATGACTCAGGATTGAAAGCACTGATGGAAGCTAAGAGCATTCTACGTTGGCTGGGACAGTGCTGTAGAACTTCCAAAGCGGACATAGCACACGGTGCTTGAGCCAAATCTTCAACAATGTTGTAGTTTTGGGCAGCCCGTGAACTAGGATTAAAGGTAGATTTCCGAATAGTGCTCTTAGGAGGGCACAAGATGGAGTCAAATGAAGGTTTCTCAATCTGAAGTGGCCTAGATGGAGGGCTCGCAGATGGAGGACTAACGGAAGATGGTAACGGGTCCGATACAGAACTGTTAGTAGTCTTCGACTTATTAGGTTTAATCGGTGTGTCATATGTCGCAGTGCGAGTGGTCAGATTAACCCCGTTAAACATGTAAATGTGGGCACTTATCGAGGCCTCATCATGGGGTTGGTTGGAACTACCCCCTAGAGTGGGGGTTTGAGCAACCAAAGATTGCTGCTATGGGAAAGGTTGAGTAAGCACAGCGGGTTGTGAATTTCCCTTAAATATATTGGCCACTTCATCGCGATGTGGATAGTCTTAGGTGTAGTGATCATCACCACAAATGAGACATGGGAATTTCAGTTTCCATTGTGGTTGTTTCCCGATAATAGGGGTTTGAGGTTGATTTTTTGGTTGTTCATTGTTGTTGTTTTTTCTTGGTTTATTTCTTTCTTTCTTCTTGCCCCCAGATTGTTGTGAAGGGGTCGATTAGACCGTATTCACCTCAGAGACCTAAGTTTGAGGGGGGTTTGAAGAGGGTGTAGTCAGACTGGGAGCAGCCATCGAAACGGGCTGCTGGGTTGTTCCAGTCAACTGGGAAGGAGATTAGGTTTTGACGGAGCCAATAACGCCATCCGCGTGCGAGGTAGACGATGGTTTGGATGGGTCATTAGTGGCATAGGTAGTATTTGGTATCAACTAGTACAGAGTACCAGATTGTGAATAAACTAAGTCTAAGTAGTAAGCTCGGGCAATAGCTTCTTCCTCGGTGACTACACCACCCATGGAAACATCATGAGCGATCTGGGGTAATAGTGATTTAGTGAACCATTCTACTAATAATTGGTCAGGAATGACTGCTTTGATTAGCCTTCATCATCGTCTCCATTCATGAATATGATCAGAGATATGTATGGAAGTTGTCTAACAAAGGGAGGTCAATAGTTCGGTACCCGTCTCGTATCGAATGGGTAGCTGGAAGTGTGTGAGGAAGGACATGGCAAGGGAGTTGAAATCATGAAAAGAAGCGCGTGGTAGTTCAATATACCACTTTGCTGTAGAACCCGTAAGTGTTCATTGGAAAAGACACAAAAGTATAGAATAGTCCATGAGGGAGTTGGATGAACACCACATATGGAAAGTCATCACATGGTTGTTTGGATCTTCTCCGGACTTTCTGTCAAATTTTGGAATATTGGAAGGAAGTTTAGCTGGAATAGCTGTCCAAACCAGAGAATGAAAAATAGGATCATTCATTAACTGAGACAAGTCTGGAAGGTCCAAAGTTGCTAGGAAAGGTATTTGTCGGTTAACCTATGGGTAATACTGGTGTGTCATAGGGACACTAGTAGGGCCATACACTAGGTTATGTGGATAATTGTAACTAGTGGGCCCTCTTGTATAAGGTTGGTGTTAACTAGGGTACACAGGATTTGAGTTGTTTTGAGAAACATGTGTGAGCGGAGGATAACTGGATGGGTTTTGAGGATTATAAGTTGGATTTGGTGTTTTTCCATAAGTAGGTTGTTGTGTACCTTGAGAATTGTGTCCCACCAAGAACTGTGGGTTTCCTGGAAAAGGGATATTCCACAGATTAGGTGTGGTAGACACATTTTGTCCATATGGTTGATGGTAAGCTCTAGATTGAGGCTTCCCCCCAGCATGAGGGTGACCTCCAAATGGAAGTTGTCCTCTGGTGGGAGGATGCCCCCTAGCTTGAGGTAGAGTTCTCGGGATTTGAGAACTAGATGTAAATGATTGACCGGTATCACTGAAGGGATTAAGACCACCAAGACCGGTCCCTCTGGGTTGTTGGATAGGTATGGAACTTCCCGGTATAACTTGGGTAGTAGTGGCAGTGGAAGAATTCAGTGCTCTATACCCAAAAGGGAGTGATGATGAAGGTTTAGGTGTTACAGGTGTGCCAATTGCAGCTTGGATAACCACCACATTACTGGCAGGAATAGTCGAAATGTGAGGGACCATTGTAGAATGGGCCGTCTGGAGAGAAAAAGTGGACCTTGGGCCAACGAGCAATGTGTTCGGACCAACAGACAGTGTGGCTGAAAAAATGATAGTACCAATAAAATGGTTTAAAGGTATAGTGTAGGTGATAGGCGCATCGACACCTATTCCAGCTCCATAAATATCCCGCACCATGCATGGTGGACTTCGAACATTGTCTATGGTCCAAAAGGGGTCATCGAATAAAGGGTTTGAATGAGACCCAACTGGAATGTCAGAAGGATTGACGACGACAAATTCATCGACTAAATTCAATTGGAGAACACGTCGCTCATATCCCTCCATAATGTAGAAAGATTCTGAAGACTCTAAAGCAATTCGAAAGTTCTCTAAAGGAGTGGGAACTTCTTCATGGGAAGTTGCAGTGTCTTGAACCTCGCTCTGTTGAGAAGATTCCTCCATAGAATGAGGGGGTAAAGGGGTGTTCCCTTCCATATTTTCTGGAGGAAGTCCATGTAGCCTCCGCGAATGGCGTGGAGGGTCGATGTTGGCAAAAAAGAGTCGACGAAGAATATCTATAGCCAACTACCGAAAAGAAATAACATACGCTAATAGAATCTAGGAATCACAACCAAGCAAACAGGACCTTCTCTCAATGACCGTACTAGTTGGTGATGAAATCCAACGTCGCATGATCAAGTCAAGAAGGGGTGTGGATATGGTGGAACAGTTACAATGGCGACCTGCTTAACCGACTTATGCCTTGGTGCAAGCTTCCACGCAGTAATTGTGGATTTACCCTCCAAGGAGCCCAAGTGATTTTGATCAATGTCTGCTCTAGGTACAGTGAGACTTCCCTTCACTCTCACGTTGTGTAAGACCCTTCACTGTTACCAATTCACAGTCAGCCCCTGGGCGGGAATAGTCAACATTCTTGTTCGAACGTACGGGCAGGGTATCTAGCCTGAAATTAACTTGAAAGGCTTCCACTCAATCTTGTGGGTATACCTTTAAGCGATCCCCATAATACAATCTGACCACTATAATCAGTCAAACCACAGAGGGATAATCTCCATAGCTCTCTCGAATGTGACCTCGTGCATAACCCCTGTGTGAGAGGGGGATCCCAGGCAGACTACAATTGGATTTGACTCTCCCTAACTCAGGATACTAATGTTTGTTTTGGAAACTTTGGAGAGTTATTCTCACAATCTAATCCAAAGTACCAGTCCTAGTCTACTGTTGGTGGAGGATCCTAGAAAAGAAAATGTTCTAGATGGTTTTTAATTAGCACTCATTTTATAGTTGTTCTTTACTCAAAAGGGGTGCATGGAAGTGAAATGGATGGAATGATGACTCAATCCCCAAAAATGCATCAAAGATGATAAGCAGTCATTTATTTTCGATGAATATCTGTTTAAGGGAGAGAGAGAGAATTATTTTCACTAACAAGCACTAATAAGGAATGCTCTCAAACAAATTTTCTTCAATTAAATCCGATGTGGTGCTAAAACTTTTTGAAAATACCTTCTAATATGCAAAATAAATCATGAAGATGTCTCTTTATTGTTTGTATGTGAATAATGACTAATTCGAAACAACACTTTTCCTTCCAATTATATTTTTGAATCAAGGAAACTCAGGCGAACACAAGCATGTTTCATACAAACAATACACCCTCTTGTTGTGATAAAAAACAAGAAGCAAAAGAAACGAAAACAAAGAAAAATCAAGAACTTCACACCAAAAGAAATGTCGAAGAACAATGACCTTAACTAAAACCAAATGGAGAGATTCATAGACTTCTGATGTCCTTCACCAGAGTTTCTCTCTCAGTCGAAAAGGAGAGAACAAAAATGCATTGGTTTCAAACTCCCAATCAGCAAAAAAACTCAAGAATAATGAAGAAGGCTACAAAATATGAACAACAAGGTATTTTTCCCTCAGAAAGAAGGATGTCAAAGTTGAATGGGAAGAAGTATTGAGTCACAGAGAGGCTTAGCAAGTGAAACACAGAGGTTAGACCTTGAAAAACGCAATTCTGGAAAGGTTTTTGGCCAAAAGAGGGCTGGCGCTTTGGTGTAAAGGGAAAGGAGCATTATAGCGCTCTGTGTAAGGAAATCAGGGAGCACTGGCACTCTGTTAACACAACCACAGAGGCGCCAGGTTCAAAAATCTCCTAAAAATGTCAAAAAATCCAAAAATTGCAGTCGAGTCTCGTCAATCAAGCTGAGTGTGATGGGGTAGGGATTCAATGATGCTCATGAAATCAATCAAAAAAAGGGGTGAACCAGGTCTGAAAACAATCAAGGGGTAAGACAAGGTTTATGAGGAGAAAACAAAACAAAAAGTTTCGATTCGAGGACTCCCCAGTATGGTCACCATTTTTTGTTGAAGGAAAATCTCCCTGCAGACAGGTAGATCTCCTCTTAAGAGCTAGACTCTTAACTCTTAATATAAAAGACACTTAATGTGGACACTGACTTCCTTTTAGATCTATACAAACTAATGCATGAGGAGGAAGGAGAACAGAAGTACCTTTTTGCTGATGTTTGTCCCTGCACGCTTCGAGTTGAGCTCTGATCTTTCACTTCCTCGATGAGCCCTGTAGACAAACAATAGTATGACCACTTCCTACTCTATTGATATTATCTCAAAAATAGATCTATCTATCAACGATAAGGTCATGTACAATTAAACACAAACTAGAAAGAAACAGGCCAAGCATATCATATTAATGAGAACAATGACAGAAGTAGCTTACAACCATAGATGTGAATGCGATAGCTTCGTCAAGTCCCCTTTGTCCAACCCTTTCTCAAAAGTTCCACGATCTGGATGACAGTAGCTTCACTAATTCCTCTCCTCCAATTCACCATGTGTTTCCTATGAGATCATAGGTTTCATGCATGCAATTCTTCCCCCTTTTCACCATCATAGAGCCTACTTATATAGGTTAAGAGAGGCTTAACCTCTTGAGGTATCGTTAGGGTAGGTTGAGGAATTCCCTCCTTATATTAGGGATCTTCTAATTGAACCAGGAATTCGAATGCAACTACTTTCCAAACTTCAAAGATCCTCCCCTTATTCTCCTCAACAGATCAACTATTGCCCAGATTAGACAACACTCCCTCAAAAGGGGCATCTGGGTGCTATAAGGCTCCCTAGTAGGCTCAAGGGGAGAACCAGTGCTTCAAATATGTGTAGAGCGCCTTTAGAGGGGTGATTTGGTGCTATAACGCTCCCTAGCACCTTGTAGGGGAGTGCCAACGCTCCTAAGGATGATGTAGGGGAGCGCTCTCCTTTAAAACCCTAGTTTAAGAGCTCTTGTCAGGTGGCAAGAGATTCTTGACTTCAGTTAACCATCCTTCTTCCTCCAAATCAGGTGTTTGAGGTATTCTGAGTGTCTCTTTAGTGTCTTCATCATGGCAATATGCATTGTTTGACATCTGCAAAACTTGTGAACAAGATGCGACACTTGCGATAGTTCTGAGGAACATGCGACACTTGCAACACTTATCAAATCGAGTAATATTGATGTGTAACAGAGGGGATGAGGGTGAACCACCCATCTGTAACAACCCTTAGACCTGATCACGGATGACAGAATTCATGCCACACGCAACCTTGCAGACAGAAATTGGAAAGAGAGGAAATGTTGTAAAAGAGAGAGCAGTGCATGCAATGTGGATCACGAAGGAGATGGGAGAAACCCTAGAAACATAGGGAGTTCTGAATACTAGGAGAAGGAGAGTAACCTTTGTCCTGGATTATTTTCCTGCATCAAGAGAAGGAGAGTAACCTTTGTCCTTGATTTCTGTTGAGATGGAAGTAGGAGACTGAAACTCAAATCATCGTGGTCTAGCTCGGGGGTGGTTAGTGGTAAATCCATTTAGAGTCACTGAGCCTACGGTTGGGTGGAAACGAGCACTTCTCTCAGTAGTTGCATCACGCTTGGTATATCTAATAAGTGTTTTATACCTTGTATTTCAAACTAAATATCATGAACACATGCTTATGTTTATATGGCCATAGTAATTTCTGTGTAGAATGATTGCCTGGTGTGTTAGACTGGAAATAAGGGATGTGTATGTATGCTTACATGCTATAATCAGTTTCTGTACAAAGGATTAAGGTTGGGGCATGAATTCGCTCCATTGAGAATCATCTTGTTTGCTTAACTCTCGTAATGTTCTAGGAAGGAGAAGTTCAATTTCGTGATTCAAGCTCAGAAGGGATAGCGAGCCCAATTTTAGAAAGAAAGAATACCCTATCATTTGGTAGACAAACGGTCAGAATCCTTTTGGGAATACTCTAGATATGTTGAGGCCAATAGAGCTAGACAAGGAGCGTAGGTGTTAACACCTCAACCCTTTCAGCCTTTGCATGTAGCGATGGGATCCCGGACTGTAGATCCAAGGATCTGACGAAGCCTTTGTATAGGCAGGAGAGTAGCATTTTGCTGACTTGTGACTCGGAGTGGTCAAGGGAAGAGTTGTATGAACTCATGATTCATGAGATTGCAACGTGATCATGACCATTGGATCCAAGGCATGGGAGAACTGTTGGATCAGAACTTTCATGGTTATCACCTATGGGGAGTTTGAAACTTGAGGGAGTTTCTTTTCGATTATAGAAGTCATGAAGTGTCAAGTGCTAAGGGCTCATGCAAAAATGTGACCCATCCGTAAGTGGGGACCAAGTGGTTGACAGGTGGCATAACAACAAGCGCTTAGAGAAAGGTGGGAATGGGTGATAGGTGATGGACTCTTGTCGCCTAGGAAGGAGTCAACCCATTGTTGACTGATCATATCTCAGGAACTCGTGAAGGAGGAGCATGTGGGCTCAACACTCCAACTCGCGAAGTTGCAAGATGTGAGTAGCAGTATTAATTATCCTAGGAAGTGGGTAATCGGTGGTGGATACGTGTCACACTAGGAAAGAGTCAACCCACTATTGACTTATCATGGCTCGGGGTTTTGCAGGATGAAGAAGCTACACCTTGATCGCTAAGGTCATGAAACGTCAAGAGTCGAGGTCTCGTGCGATGGGCGGTGGCGACATATCTCATCAGCAAAGTATAGCGGGGTTGAAAAATGGTGTGTTCATGTTGCTTTGGCAGAGACCACGCAACATTGACCTCTCACGTCTCAGGGATTCACGAAGGAGGAGCACGAGAGCTCAACACCTCAACTAGCGAGGTTACGAGTGGTGCTAGTATTTGGCCTAGCCTACGGTTACATGTAGTAGGTGCTAGTGAGAAGGGAGCCATACCCATGTAGCATATCAGGTATCAGTGTTTGGAGAAAGGGGAGTCGAGAGTCTTGATTCCTGACTCGCGAGTTACAAAAGGCGCTTGCGTTAAGGCCAGCTTGTGGTCATTTGGAGGAGGATAAAGGAAGAGAGGGTCTGTGCTAGGCCCTATAGAAGTCTCGAGGATTCTATTCCTCTAAGAAAAAGACAAAAAAAATCTAAGTTGTTGTAGTATGTGTGTGACAAATTGGTATCAGAGAATGGTTACAACACTTGGCCTGCTTGGACTCATGAACGAGTTGCGCAAAAAATCCATTTGAAGTACTCTTAAAAGGAGTAACCCTCTATCTTAACCCCCTTTAGCAAAAGTCGAAGTTAAGAATGAAAATTCCTATTTTGTGTATGCATTTGAAAAATATGAATTATGCACTGATTGTGAATGAATATAATGTTGACTAACAATAAGTGTTTTTCTTGCACAACAAGCGAATGATCAACCACAGGAAACTGCAGACGCATAGAATGGTGATGCACCACAAAGTGGGGGATGGCTCCCACAAAAGAGATGAAGAGTCTGACGAAAGGAGAGCGATAGAGACCCCTCTTGATCTAGCTGAGACTGTGAGAAGCCTCATGGTCGAACTACAGAGTTGCAAGGCTGACAACAAGAGGTTGATAAAATAGCAAGAGAAACAGACAAAAATTAATGCAGTCTTGCTGCAGAGTTTATCTGACATACAAAGAAAATTGCATCATGAACCTGACAGTAGTCATGCAGACCAATGATAGACAAAGAAAAGTTGAAGTCCACCTGAGATACGAAAACATGGTCTTTTAAGTGGCCACACTGAGAAGAGCACCTCGAGAAAGGTCCACCCTAGATATAATGGACAAGTGTCAGACAATTCCTCTGGAAAGGAAACTGGGGACTCAGAGGGATCTTCTAGTAGCAGAACTAGTTCTTATTCCCGAAGAAAATGGAAGAAATGAAAGCATTCCAAAAGTCACAATCTCAAAGAATTCAAGAAGGCAAAACCACCCTCTTTCAATGGTGAAATAAAGAATGGGGAGGAAGCGGAGGCATGGCTTCTTGGATTAAAGAAGTATTTTAGAGTCCATGGCTTCTCAGAAAACTTGAAGGCCTGAGTAGACACTTTCAACTTGAATGGAAAGGATTCCATTTGGTGGGAAGACCTTAAGAATGTAAAAGGGATTCATGAAGAGGACCTATCTAGGGAACGGTTTTAGAAATACTTCAGAAAGAAGTATTTGTCGGAAAATTATTTCGATGAAAACACTAAAGAATTCTATGAACTCAAACTGGGGCAACGCACCATAGAGGAATATATCAGCAGATTCCTTGAATTGTTGAGGCACATACCCTATATAAAAGTAGAGAAGGAAAAGGTGCAACGATTCATCAGTGGACTACCTAAGGACTATCAGAACATGATTGAGTTTGACGAGCCAAATACCCTATAAGACACTATCCAAAAGTCAAGATATTGTTATGAATAGCTCGGGCATCAGATAGAACCTCGCAAAAACTGGAAGCAAAAGAATAGTTCGAGACTCCAGAAAAAGGGGTTTAAATCCCCAAGATTTAAATACTATAAAAAGGACTCAAGGATGAGCTTCCCAACCTGAAGTGTACACCAGCAGAATTTCCCCTCCTAGAGTGGAAATAAACCTTCTGGATCTACCCCAGGAAAGATTGATAACCCAAAGAGAGAACCCTTGAAATGTTGGGGTTGTGGAGAAGAACATCTACTGAGGGACTGCCTACACCGACAATAGAAGAGTCAAAGAATTTACAATGTTCAAGAAGCTACCACCGTCAATGATGTGGCTAGGAGTGTGCCACAAATTTATGTATCCTTGGATAATAAAAAAGATGACCACCAAGCTTTAGTGGTGGAGATGGAAGGTATGATCACCAACCATCTAGTGTCTATTCTGATTGACTCTGTTTCAAATTTGATTTATATAGCACCTAAGGCTATTGATAAGTGTAAATTACAGCCACACAAACATGCCAAGCCATGGTTGGTACAGTTAGACACTGGCACCAAAAGAAATGTAGTAGAGGTCATACCATATTTCCAATTCACTATCGGTTAATTCCCCACCCAAGCAACCCTTAACATACTACCCCTAGGATCATATGACCTGTTGATTGGTATGGACTGGCTAGCCACATATAAAGCCAGACTGGAATGTTACCATAAAACTTTAGAATGTGTAGGTGAAGAAAG
>JASDQU010107931.1:860-12544 GCA_032191745.1 Picea mariana | reverse complement strand
GGGTCGATCCCTGGAATTTCCTCGTAGCTCCAAGTGAAGACATCTTGGAATTATTTAAACAGAGTGGTGTAAGAGACCACTTCTTTGGGTGTGCAATTAGCACCAAGGTCAATGATTTCCACGACACCTTCTTTGATCGAAATATCAATAACGATTGTAGTAGAGATGTTACCCATGTTTCCCTCAGAGAGAGTATCTTGTGTGAGGATGGGAGATTGCGGAGTATTGGTAACATCAGGAGGGAAGATAGAGTGTATGTCTTGGTGAATTTATTCCAAAGTTGGAAGAAAAGAGGATTGATGATGGTTATCATCCCAAGGTATGTCATCAATGCTAAGCATTTCCATTATAGATTCGTCGGAAGGGAAAATTTGGGAAATGTAATCAATTGTGGACGATAGGGAATCCAACCATGAGGGCATTGAGTAGGCATCGGGTGCCAATAAATGTGGGTTGTCCAGAGAGGGAGAGGTGGATTGAATAGCTACATATGCAGCCCTGGCTGGGCTAAGTGGCATGGTGTCACCGAGCACATCGAATTCCATAGGACTAGGTACAATCCAAGGATCAGATGATTCCAAAGATTGATAAGGCATAGTCAAAATCATATTGACGGTGGCAAATATGATTTGTGGTGGGTGGAAGTGGTGTAGGGAAGGTTCCCATAAGGATAGAATCTTTCAATAAGCCAACACCAATGCTTTCATACGTAACTGGGTGGTCTTCCAAAAAAGGAATGTTGTTGGTGACAGGGACACAAGCGTCAGGTGTACAGAAATCGAGTTGATCGATAGTGTCAATTTTGCCTTGATGGGGGAACTGTAAACATAGAAACACCAATGAGGCGACGACAGTCATAGCATAGAACCAAATTCTTCCAAGTAGTAGGTTGTAATCGAGGGGGGCATCGATCACCTCGACATCAACAGTAACAGTTTTTCTGCCCAATTGAATGGCTAAGGATTGTAGCAGTTCATGAGGATGAAAACCTCTCCCATCGAAAGTGTGTAACATCGTAGGGGATTTGTTAAGGGCATGTGATTTTAAGCCTTTCCAACAAGATAAAGGCATGACACAAGTAGAGGCTCCCTCATCCAGGATAATTCGGTGGATTTGTTGATTGTGAACAACAACATCGATCTAAAAGGCTAGTTGGTGAGAGAGTCAGGGTTGATGATCATCCATATTAAACGTGAGTTTATTTGATGACTCAGGATTGAAAGCACCGATGGCAGCTAAGAGCATTCTACGTTGGTTGGGACAGTGTTGTAGAACTTCCAAAGCGGACATAGCACACGGTGCTTGAGCCAAATCTTCAACAATGTTGTAGTTTTGGGCAGCCCGTGAACTAGGATTAAAGGTAGATTTCTGAATAGTTCTCTTAGGAGGGCGCAAGATGGAGTCAAACGAAGGTTTCTCAATCTGAAATGGCCTGGATGGAGGGCTCGCAGATGGAGGACTAACGGAAGATGGTAATGGGTCCGATACGGAACTGTTAGTAGTCTTCGACTTATTAGGTTTAATCGGTGTGTCATATGTCACAGTGCAAGTGGTCAGATTAACCCCGTTAAACATGTAAATGTGAGCACTTGTCGAGGCCTCATCATGGGGTTGGTTGGAACTACCCCCTAGAGTGGGGGTTTGAGCAACCAAAGATTGCTGCTATGGGAAAGGTTGAGTAAGCACAGCGAGTTGTGAATTTCCCTTAAATATATTGGCCACTTCAACACGATGTGGATAGTCTTAGGTGTAGTGATCATCACCACAAATGAGACATGGGAATTTTGGTTTCCATTGTGGTTGTTTCCCGACAGTAGGGGTTTGAGGTTGATTTTTTGGTTGTTCATTTTTGTTGTTTTTTTTTGGTTTATTTCTTGCTTTCTTCTTGCCCCCAGATTGTTGTGAAGGGGTCGATTGGACCGTATTCACCTCAGAGACCTGAGTTTGAGGGGGGTTTGAAGAGGGTGTAGTCAGACTGGGAGCAGCCATCGAAACAGGCTGCTGGGTTTTTCCAGTCGACTGGGAAGAAGATTGGGTTTTGATGGAGCCAATAACGCCATCCGCGTGCGAGGTAGACGATGGTTTGGATGGGTCATTAGTGGCACAGGTAGTATTTGGTATCAACTAGTACAGAGTACCAGATTGTGAATAAACTAAGTCTAAGTAGTAAGCTCGGGCAATAGCTTCTTCCTCAGTGACTACACCACCCATGGAAACATCATGAGCGATCTGGGGTAACATTGATTTAGTGAACCATTCCGCTAATAATTGGTAAGGAATGACTGCTTTGATTAGCCTTCATTATCATCTCCATTCATGAATATGATCGAAGATATGTACGGAAGTTGTCTAACAAAGGGAGGTCAATAGTTCGGTACCCGTCTCGTATCGAATGGGTAGCTGGAAGTGTGTGAGGAAGGACATGGCAAGGGAGTTGAAATCATGAAAATAAGCACGTGGTAGTTCAATATACCACTTTTCTGTAGAACCCATAAGTGTTCATTAGAAAAGACACAAAAGTATAGAATCGTCCATGAGGGAGTTGGATGAACACCACAGATGGAAAGTCATCACATGGTTGTTTTGGTCGTCTCCAGACTTTCCGTCAAATTTTGGAATATTGGAAGGAAGTTTAGCTGGAATAGTTGGCCAAACCAGAGAATGAAAAATAGGATCATTCGTTAACTGAGAAAAGTCTGGAAGGTCCAAAGTTGCTAGGAAAGGTAGTTGTCGGTTAACCTGTGGGTAATACTGGTGTGTCATAGGGACACTAGCAGGGCCATACACTAGGTTATGTGGATAATTGTAACTAGTGGGCCCTCTTGTATAAGGTTGGTGTTAACTAGGGTACATAGGATTTGAGGTGTTTTGAGAAACATGTGTGAGCGGAGGATAAACGGATGGGTTTTGAGGATTATAAGTTGGATTTGGTGTTTGTCCATAAGGAGGTTGTTGTGGACCTTGAGAATTGTGTCCCGCCGAGAACTGTGGGTTTCCTGGAAAAGGGATATTCCATAGATTAGGTGTGGTAGACACATTTTGTCCATATGGTTGATGGTAAGCTCTAGATTGAGGCTTCCCCCCAGCATGAGGGTGCCCTCCAAATGGAAGTTGTCCTCCGGTGGGAGGATGCCCCCTAGCTTGAGGTAGAGTTCCCGGGATTTGAGAACTAGATGTAAATGATTGACCAGTATTGTTGAAGGGATTAAGACCACCAAGACCGGTCCCTCCGGGTTGTTGGATAGGTATGGAACTTCCTGGTATAACTTGGGTAGTAGTGGCAGTGGAAGAATTCAGTGCTCTATACCCAAAAGGGAGTGATGATGAAGGTCTAGGTGTTACAGGTGTGCCAATTGCAGCTTCGCTAACCACCGCATTACCGGCAGGAATAGTCGAAATGTGAGGGACCATTGTAGAATGGGCCGTCTGGAGAGAAAAAGTGGACCTTGGGCCAACAAACAATGTGTTCGGACCAACAGATAGTGTGGCTGAAAAAATGATAGTACCAATAAAATGGTTTAAAGGTACAGTGTAGGTGATAGGTGCATCGGCACCTATTCCAGCTCCATAAATATCTCGCACCATGCGCGGTGGACTTTGAACATTGTCTATGGTCCAAAAGGGGTCATCGACTAAAGGGTTTGAATGAGACCCAGCTGGAATGTCAGAAGGATTGACGACAACAAATTCATCTACTAAATTCAATTGGAGAACACGTCGCTCATATCCCTCCAGAATGTAGAAAGATTCTGAAGACTCTAAAGCAATTCGAAAGTTCTCTAAAGGAGTGGGAACTTCTTCATGGGAAGTTGCAGTGTCTTGAACCTCACTCTGTTGAGGAGATTCCTCCATAGAATGAGGGGGTAAAGGGGTGTTCCCTTCCATATTTTTTGGAGGAAGTCCATGTAGCCTCCGCTAATGGCGTGGAGGGTCGATGTTGGTGAAAAAGAGTCGACGAAGAAGATCTATAGCCAACTACCGAAAAGAAATAGCATACGCTAATAGAATCTAAGAATCACAACCAAGCAAACATGAACTTTTCTCAATGACCGTACTAGTTGGTGATGAAATCCAACGTCGCATGATCAAGTCAAGAAGGGGCGTGGATATGGTGGAACAGTTACAATGGCGACCTGCTTAACCGACTTATGCCTTGGTGCAAGCTTCCACGTAGTAATTGTGGATTTACCCTCCAAGGAGCCCAAGTGAGTTTGACCAATGTCTGCTCTAGGTACAGTGAGACTTCCCTTCACTGTCACCTTGTGTAATACCCTTCACTGTTACCAATTCGCAGTCAGCCCCTGGGCGGGAATAGTCAACATTCTAGTTCGAACGTACGGGCAGAGTATCTAGCCTGAAATCAACTTGAAAGGCTTCCACTCAATCTTGTGGGTATACCTTTAAGTGATCCCCATAATACAATCTAACCACTATAATCAGTCAAACCACGGAGGGATAATCTCCATAGCTCTCTCGAATGTGACCTCGTGCATAACCCCTGTGTGAGAGGGGGATCCCAAGCAGACTTATACGACAATTGGATTTGACTCTCCCTAACTCAGGATACTAATGTTTGTTTTGGAAACTTTGGAGAGTTATTCTCACAACCTAATCCAAAGTACCAGTCCTAGTCTACTGTTGGTGGAGGATCCTAGAAAATAAAATTTTATAGATGGTTTTTAATTAGCACTCATTTTATAGTTGTTCTTTAATCAAAAGGGGTGCATGCAAGTGAAATGGATGGAATGATGACTCAATCCCCAAAAATGCATCAAAGATGATAAGAAGTCATTTATTTTCGATGAATATCTATTTAAGGGAGAGAGAGAGAATTCTTTTCACTAACAAGCACTAATAAGGAATGCTCTCAAACAAATTTTCTTCAATTAAATCCGATGTGGTGCTAAAACTTTTTGAAAATACCTTCTAATATGCAAAATCAATCATGAAGATGTCTCTTTATTGTTTTTATGTGAATAATGACTAATTCGAAACAACACTTTTCCTTCCAATTATATTTTTGAATCAAGGAAACTCAGACGAACACAAGCATGTTTCATACAAACAATACACCCTCTTGTTGTGATAAAAAACAAGAAGCAAAAGAAACGAAAACAAAGAAAAATCAAGAACTTCACACCAAAAGAAATGTCGAAGAACAATGACCTTAACTAAAACCAAATGGAGAGATTCATAGACTTCTGATGTCCTTCACCAGAGTTTCTCTCTCAGTCGAAAAGGAGAGAACAAAAATGCATTGGTTTCAAACTCCCAATCAGCAAAAAAACTCAAGAATAATGAAGAAGGCTACATAATATGAACAACAAGGTATTTGTCCCTCAGAAAGAAGGATGTCAAATTTGAATGGGAAGAAGTATTGAGTCACAGAGAGGCTTAGCAAGTGAAACACAGAGGTTAGACCTTGAAAAAAGCAATTCTGGAAAGGTTTTTGGCCAAAAGAGGGCTGGCGTTTTGGTGTAAAGGGAAAGGAGCATTATAGCGCTCTGTGTAAGGAAATCACGGAGCACTGGCACTCTGTTAACACAACCACAGGGGCGCTAGGTTCAAAAATCTCCTAAAAATGTCAAAAAATCCAAAAATTGCAGTCGAGTCTCGTTAATCAAGCTGAGTGTGATGGGGTAGGGATTCAATCAGCTCATGAAATCAATCAAAAAAAGGGGCGAGCCAGGTCTGAAAACAATCAACGGGTAAGACAAGGTTTATGAGGAGAAATCAAAACAAAAAGTTTCGATTCGAGGACTCCCCAGTATGGTCACCAGTTTTTGTTGAAGGAAAATCTCCCTACGGACAGGTAGATCTCCTCTTAAGAGCTAGACTCTTAACTCTTAAGATAAAAGATGCTTAACGTGGACACTGACTTCCTTTTAGATCTATACAAACTAATGCATGAGGAGGAAGGAGAACAGAAGTACCTTTTTACTGATGTTTGTCTCTGCACGCTTTGAGTTGAGCTCTGATCTTTCACTTCCTCGATGAGCCCTGTAGACAAACAATAGTATGACCACTTCCTACTCTATTGATATTATCTCAAAAATAGATATATCTATCAATGATAAGTTCATGTACAATTAAACACAAACTAGAAAGAAACAGGCCAAGCATGTCATATTAATGAGAACAATGACAGAAGTAGCTTACAACCGTAGATGTGAATGCGATAGCTTCGTCAAGTCCCCTTTGTCCAACCCTTTCTCAAAAGGTCCACGATCTGGATGACAGTAGCTTCACTAATTCCTCTCCTCCAATTCACCATGTGTTTCCTATGAGATCATAGGTTTCATGCTTGCAATTCTTCCCCCTTTTCACCATAGAGCCTACTTATATAGGTTAAGAGAGGCTTAACCTCTTGAGGTATCTTTAGGGTAGGTTGAGGAATTCCCTCCTTATATCAAGGATCTTCTAATTGAACCAGAAATTTGAATGAAACTACTTTCCAAACTTCAAAGATCCTCCCTTTATATTCGTCAACAGATCAACTATTGCCCAGATTAGACAACACTCCCTCAAAAGGGGCATCAGGGTGTTATAAGTCTCCCTAGTAGGCTCAAGGGGAGCACCAGTGCTTCAAATATGTGTAGAGCTCCTTTAGAGGGGTGATTTGGTGCTATAACGCTCCCTAGCACCTTGTAGGGGAGTGCCAGCGCTCCTAAGGCTGATGTAGGGGAGTGCTCTCCTTTAAAACCCTAGTTTAAGAGCTCTTGTCAGGTGGAAAGAGATTCTTGACTTCAGTTAACCATCCTTCTTCCTCCAAATCAGGTGTTTGAGGTATTCTAAGTGTCTCTTTAGTGTCTTCATCATGGAAATATGCCTTGTTTGACATCTGCAAAACTTGTGAACAACATGCGACACTTGAGATAGTTCTGAGGAACATGCAACACTTGCGACACTTATCAAATCGAGTAATATTGATGTGTAACAGAGGGGATGGGGGTGAACCACCCCTCTGTAACAACCCTTAGACCTGATCACGGATGACAGAATTCATGCCACACGCAACCTTGCAGACAGAAATTGGAAAGAGAGGAAATGTTGTAAAAGAGAGAGCAGTGCATGCAATGTGGATCACGAAGGATATGGGAGAAACCCTGGAAACACAGAGAGTTCTGAATGCTAGGAGAAGGAGAGTAACCTTTGTCCTGGATTATTTTCTTGCATCAGGAGAAGGAGAGTAACCTTTGTCCTTGATTTCTGTTGAGATGGAAGTAGGAGACTGAACCTGAAATCATCGTGGTCTAGCTCGAGGGTGGTTAGTGGTAAATCCGTTTAGAGTCACTGAGCCTACGGTTGGGTGGAAACGAGCACTTCTCTCAGTAGTTGCATCACGCTTGGTAGATCTAATAAGTGTTTTATACCTTGTATTTCAAACTAAATATCATGAACACATGCTTATGTTTATATGGCCATAGTAATTTCTGTGTAGAATGATTGCCTGGTGTGTTAGACAGGAAATAAGGGATGCCTATGTATGCTTACATGCCATAATCAGTTTCTGTACAAAGGATTAAGGTTGGGGCATGAATTCGCTCCATTGAGAATCATCTTGTTTGCTTAACTCTCGTAATGTTCCAGGAAGGAGAAGTGCAATTTCGTGATTCAAGCTCAGAAGGGATAGCGAGCCCAATTTTAGAAAGAGAGAATACCCTATCATTTGGTAGAAAAACGGTCAGAATCCTTTTGGGAATACCCTAGATCTGTTGAGGCCAATGGAGCTAGACAAGAAGCGTAGGTGTTAACACCTCAACCCTTTCATCCTTTGCATGTAGCGATGGGATCCCGGACTGTAGATCCAAGGATCTGACGAAGCCTTTGTATAGGCAGGAGAGTAGCATTTTGTTGACTCGTGACTCGGAGTGGTCAAGGGTAGGGCTGTATGAACTCATGATTCACGAGATTGCAACGTGATCGTGACCATTGGATCTAAGGCACGGGAGAACTGTTGGATCAGAACTTTCATGGTTATCACCTATGGGGAGTTTGAAACTTGAGGGAGTTTCTTTTCGATTATAGAAGTCATGAAGTGTCAAGTGCTGAGGGCTCATGCAAAAATGTGACCCATCCGTAAGTGGGGACCAAGTGGTTGACAGGTGGCGTAACAACAAGCGCCTAGAGAAAGGTGGGAATGGGTGATAGGTGATGGACACTTGTCGCCTGGGAAGGAGTCAACCCATTGTTGACTTATCATATCTTGGGAACTCGTGAAGGAGGAGCATGTGGGCTCAACACTCCAACTCGCGAAGTTGCGAGATGTGAGTAGCAGTATTAATTATCCTAGGAAGTGGGTAATTGATGGTGGATACGTGTCACACTAGGAAAGAGTCAACCCACTGTTGACTTATCATGGCTCGGGGTTTTGCAGGATGAAGAAGCTACACCTTGATCGCTAAGGTCATGAAACGCTGAGATTCGAGGTCTCGTGCGATGGGTAGTGGCGACATATCTCGTTAGCAAAGTATAGCGGGGTTGAAAAATGGCGTGTTCGTGTCGCTTTGGCAGAGACCACGCAACATTGACCTCTCACGTCTCAGGGATTCACGAAGGAGGAGCACGAGTGCTCAACACCTCAACTAGCAAGGTTGCGAGTGGTGCTAGTGTTTGGCCTAGCCTACGGTTACATGTAGTAGGTGCTAGTGAGGAGGGAGCCATACCCGTGTAGCATATTAGGTATGAGTGTTTGGAGAAAGGGGAGTCGAGAGTCTTGATTCCTGACTCCCGAGTTACAAAAGGCGCTTGCGTTAAGGCCAGCTTGTGGTCATTTGGAGGAGGATAAGGGAAGAGAGGGTCTGCGCTAGGCCCCATAGAAGTCTCGAGGATTCTATTCCTATAAGAAAAAGACAAAAAAATCTAAGTTGTTGTAGTATGTGTGTGACAAATTGGTATCAGAGCATGGTTACAACACTTGGCCTGCTTGGACTCATGAACAAGTTGCGTAAAAACTCCATTTGAAGTACTCTTAAAAGGAGTAACCCTCTATCTTAACCCCCTTTAGCAAAAGTCGAAGTTAAGAATGAAAATTCCTATTTTGTGTATGCATTTGAAAAATATGAATTATGCACTGATTGTGAATGAATATAATGTTGACTAACAATAAGTGTTTTTCTTGCACAACAAGCGGATGATCAACCACGGGAAACTGCAGACGCATAGAATGGTGATGCACCACAAAGTGGGGGATGTCTCCCACAAAAGAGATGAAGAGTATGACAAAAGGAGAGCGATAGAGACCCCTCTTGATCTAGCTGAGACTGTGAGAAGCCTCATGGTCGAACTACAGAGTTGCAAGGCCGACAACAAGAGGTTGATAAAATAGCAAGAGAAATAGACAGAAATTAATGCAGTCTTGCTGCAGAGTTTATCTGACATACAAAGAAAATTGCATCATGAACCTGACACCAGTCATGCGGACCAATGATAGACAAAGAAAAGTTGAAGTCCACCTGAGATACGAAAACATGGTCTTTTAAGTGGCCACACTGAGAAGAGCACCTCGAGAAAGGTCCACCCTAGATATAATGGACAAGTGTCAGACAATTCCTCTGGAAAGGAAACTAGGGACTCGGAGGGATCTTCTAGTAGTAGAACTAGTTCTTATTCCCGAAGAAAATGGAAGAAGTGAAAGCATTCCAAAAGTCACAATCTCAAAGAATTCAAGAAGGCAAAACCACCCTCTTTCGATGGTGAAATAAATAATGGGGAGGAAGCGGAGGCATGGCTTCTTGGATTAAAGAAGTATTTTAGAGTCCATGACTTCTCAGAAAACTTGAAGACCTGAGTAGACACTTTCAACTTGAATGGAAAGGCTTCCATTTGGTGGTAATACCTTAAGAATGTAAAAGGGATTCATGAAGAGGACCTATCTAGGGAACAGTTTTAGAAATACTTCAGAAAGAAGTATTTGTCGGAAAATTATTTCGATGAAAACACTAAATAATTCTATGAACTCAAGCTGGGGCAACGCACCATAGAGGAATATATCAGCAGATTCCTTGAATTTTTGAGGCAGGTACCCTATATAAAAGTAGAGAAGGAAAAGGTGCAACGATTCATCAATGGACTACCTAAGGACTATCAGAACAAGATTGAGTTTGACGAGCCAAATGCCCTATAAGACACTATCCAAAAGTCAATATATTGTTATGAATAGCTCGGGCATCAGACAGAACCTCGCAAAAACTGGAAGCAAAAGAATAGTTCGAGACTCCAGAAAAAGGGGTTTAAATCCCCAAGATTTAAATACTATAAAAAGGACTCAAGGATGAGCTTCCCAACTTGAAGTGTACACCAGTAGAATTTCCCCTCCTAGAGTGGAAATAAACCTTCTGGATCTACCCCAGGAAAGATTGATAACCCAAAGAGAGAACCCTTGAAATGTTGGGGTTGTGGAGAAGAACATCTACTGAGGGACTGCCTGCACCGACAATAGAAGAGTCAAAGAATTTACAATGTTCAAGAAGATACCACCATCAATGACGTGGCTAGGAGTGTGCCACAAATTTATGTAGCCTTGGATAATAAACAAGCTGACCACCAAGCTTTAGTGGTGGAGATGGAAGGTATGATCACCAACCATCTAGTGTCTATTCTGATTGACCCTGTTTCAAATTTGAGTTATATAGCACCTAAGGCTATTGATAAGTGTAAATTACAACCACACAAACATGCCAAACCATGGTTGGTACAGTTAGCCACTGGCACCAAAAGAAATGTAGCAGAGGTCATACCATATTTCCAATTCACTATCGGTTAATTCCCCACCCAAGCAACCCTTAACATACTACCCCTAGGATCATATGACCTGTTGATTGGTATGGACTGGCTAGCCACATATAAAGCCAGACTGGACTGTTACCATAAAACTTTATAATGTGTAGGTGAAGAAAGAAGAAGGATAACCCTTCGAGGGATCCAAAACCCTAACTCGGTGAGACGAATATCAACCCTTCAAATGAGAAAGTATCGCAGAAAGGGATGTCTACTTTATGTGATACAGGTGTTGGAATCAGTTGAAGATGACAAACCAAGCCTCGAATACCACCCCACACTAAGAGAATATGGAGATGTATTTCTGGAAGAGGTACCGGGTCTACCTCCAAGAAGGGACATTGACTTCTTGATAGAACTTGCACCAGGAGTGATGCCAGTGTTTAGGACACCCTACAGGATGAGCACACCCAAGCTAGTTGAGCTTAAATTACAACTAAAAGAAATGATGTACAAAGGCTATATCCATCCCATTGTGTCTCCATGGGGAGCACCAGTTCTGTTTGTAAAGAAGAAAGATGGTACCCTCCGACTATGCATAGATTATAGACANAGCTTAAATTACAACTAAAAGAAATGATGGACAAAGGCTATATCCAACCCAGCGTGTCTCCATGGGGAGCACCAATTATATTTGTAAAGAAGAAAGATGGTACCCTCCGACTGTGCATAGATTATAGAAAACTCAATAAGGTAACCATAAAGAACAAGTACCCCTTACCTAGGATCGATGACCTGTTCAATCAATTGGGAGGTGCTTCCATCTTCTCAAAGATTGAATTGAGATCTGGATACCATCAAGTCCAAATCAAGGGTGAAGACATCCACAAAACTACCTTCAAGAGAAGATATGGTCACTATGAGTTTGTGGTAGTACCATTTGGATTAACCAATGCTCCTGCCAC
>JASDQU010107930.1:165603-186981 GCA_032191745.1 Picea mariana | reverse complement strand
ACAAAAACTATTGATTATTTCTCATATATTGTGCATGGTGTATTGTGGTGTATTGGTGTAACTCTTATACTATTGTTCATTGCTCATTGGATATAATTGAATGGTTTAAGTATAAGTTGAAAAAGGTTTTTAAATTGTACTGGATACTGATTCACCCCCCTCTCAGTATCAACACAAATACCAAAATATTAAAGAGAAAGAGTAACTTATTTAGGTCTACATTTAGCAACTAACCATTTTTGGTGACCTGTAGCATTAATGAGCCACAAAACTCCTATAATTCTGTTGTTATAAGGATCACGCGACTAATCAAGGTAAGGCTACACAACCCATCTAATGATCAAATTGAAGTTTGACTATGATGTGAGGTATCTAATTGGCTTTTATTCCTTTCTTTTGATTATATGAGGTTGGGTTAAAGCTAATTTGGGATATCTTTGGCTAAATCATTGCACTACCATAGGTGGGCAAGATTGACATGATAACAAGGAGGAAAAGAAGAATCATCATAGTCAAATTCTACGGATTCATTAATCACAGGTGGAAGTTTACCAATAGCTTAGAAATATCATATATCATTGTTTTCTTTAGGGAAATATAGTCATTGGTCATAGTGGAGATATATTTCCTTCTCCTTGGATTGTAGGGCTAATGGCCTATTTGAAAACACATGTATTCCAATAGAGGACGAACAACCTCAATAACGAATCACACAACCAGATCAAAGATCGGAACACCAATGCTTTTACATGGTAAAACTCATGTGGGGAACATCCAAGACCCCAACCAACGTGGCCACTTGAGGAAATTTATTAATGAAAAAGAAAATATGTTACATAGAGTTTCTCACAATCAATCATAAACAAATGACCCTTCATTCTCTTTAAATGGATATCATGGACCAATCAACTGTTAATCCATGGATCATTGTAGTTGTTAAGATCGAGCAAAATACGAGTCATCAAATCACTCTATGTCGGGAACAAATTATGATCGTCAGATTACAAATGCATACTAAAGAAACATACTTTAATCTAACAACACATTAGACCAAGTTGATCTTAACTAACTCCTAAGTGTTTAAATACCCTAACATGGCCATGCTTCTTTTACCTCTTTCCACAACAAATATATATCATTTGAGAATTACCAGTCTTTGGATATGGTTATGAAACCTCCCCAAGTATTTAATGAGCACTTATGGTCTACCCTTTCTTTTGATGATAGAAATGCCATCAAATATTTTCTCTTATTTATATCCAATTGGAAGAAGTGTGACTTAATAAGGTCCTTCAACACTTACAATTTAGTCATTGGTGGTTACTCTTTAGGTCTTCAAGTGGTAATATAAATTTCCCACCTGGAAGTTAACACATGATCTTCCAACTTTAACAAAGAAAAATAAATTATTTGGTCTTCAATCACCTCACATATAAAACCGAAATAAACTTCTAATTTTTGTAATCATTCATTGAGTTTGAGGGTGTCTATCTCACTTGCATATGCCTTGATTATGACTTTGGAATTCACTTTGAAATTTGTTTGGAGTTTGTTGCTATTTAATTTTTCCAGTTTTTATTTTCAATTCAAATTCGTCCTCTTCTCTAGATCTAGGCTCATGAGATAGTTTCCTTTGTTTCCATTTCATTCAATTCATCAATATGGTGATTATTTTATTCATTTTAGACATGTTGATTGATATTTGAGATAGGTTAAGAGACATATTAGTCACTTTAATATGCAAGATTCATATTCTAGCTTTAGACTCATTCCTACAAAACCATACAAAACAAGACACAAATACATAAAATAGTATACACAAAGACTTACTCTAAAGAAGTCAATGTGGGAAAACACTAGCATGGCAATGGCTTGTCTAGCTCTTTATTTAAGTGCAACGTGTTCAGATTATAGAGGGATCTAGAAGAGATTCAACATTGTGCACTAGGCTTAAGACCATTATAAATGTTGAATAGCTCCCTTTTTTTATTCCAATTTCTTCTCATTGGCTCTCAACTCCACTAGAACCTAAAAATATGGAATCTTATAACTCTACTAGTCTAGGTTTCAGAATGCAACAACATCAAAGCTCCCAAACTCCCAAGAACAATGGGTTCAATTATATATCTTCTATGTGATTCCCTTCCATTACCAACAATCCTACTTCCAAGAGGACTCTACTCATCTTCCAAGAGTTAGTTAATCCAATTCTAACTAGTGTTTCTTTTTCTTCTTGTCCTTTCATCTTTATCTCACATGGATGGAAAGCTCATGTGAAGTCCACATAGGATCTAGGTGTTCATTGGTCATTGGTCTTGGTTGGCCATGGTCATTATGTCAGTTAAGTGGGGGTGGAATCCCTTGATAAATAGCTCCATGTTAACAACCTCTCTATTGACAAAATTCCATGTTAGTGACTTTGTCGATGAATTAGGTCTATTGATGATTGTACTCTTTCCGCAACTATTTCTTTTCAATAAACACATTGTTAGCAACTTGCTAATTAATCATTCCTTCTTAACACTTCCTTTATCATCCACTCATTATTGATAAACACTTTGTTATCATCTCTTTGTCCATAATCACCTTTCTAGATCCCCTTCTGAATGGATAGATTGTCAATCATGAGTTTGAATAAAAGAGAGAAACATCTTACTTTCAAGGCATTCTTTTTATAAAAAAATTTAAGGATATCAAATCCAGATCGATCCAAATCATTATTTTAGCTTACAGTGGATTTTATATTTTTAGAAAGTCAAAACAATATATTTTCTTTTCATAAGACTAATAATCAGTTTTTTCTAGTTTGAAAACTTTATAAAATAGGTAAAACCTTCTATTGGGCATTTTCAAATTTGAGTAAAAAATTAAAATAAAAATTAAGTTAAAATTCCTTGTCACCCATATTGCAAAATAATAGAAATTTTATAACAAGATATCTCTCTGCCAACATAGAAAACAATTATGGAAATTTTATAACCAGATATCTCTCTACCAACAGAGAAAACAATTAAATACATTGACATCTCGGAAACCCTACCTTCTCAAAAAAAAAACCTAGTTCCTCTCTCTCTGGTTCAGGACGTAGACAAAAGATTAAGAGTGGGTTTTTTTAAATATTTATTCCGACCTACTTTTACATCAAAGTTTTCCGGCTGCAAACCTAGTTGACGATGGGTTTTCAACGTCTATGGCATCTTATTCTTTTGAACTTTCGTTTTTTCTTCAGATTTTTTATTGCAAAGAGTGATTAGGGTTTTGTTTTGGACACAGAAACTCTAGGTTATTGCACTTCTAATTTTCAAAAGAACCGGCTAACGTTCACAGTGGAGTAGATTCAAGCTGGGATCCGATCATATCTTTCTCGAACTGTTTAATGGATGGAGCTAGAGCTTTCATGGTCCCATCGTATACATACGGCGTGCCTGCCACCCAAGTCACGTTGTTTCTTATCGATCGCTTCACCCATTCCCTGCATGGCTGTTCTCTGGTGGAGATGGTGTTATGATAATGGTAGTATCTTATCTTACCCTCTGTCTTGTGGCTTGTTTTCCCTATCAAATTCTCAGACATGTGAACTCCAGTCGCGTACATATTCCTTGCCTGCGCTGCGTACTTGCGATCTCTCCATATTCCTGTCTTCACGTCCCTGAATACTAGCTTCTCAAATCCCCATTCCCTGCACACCAAATCCATCACAATGAATTTCAAATCCAAAAGAGATGATCGAATTTTTATTCGAGTCAATTGAAAACCATAACAATTACCTGGAATAAGTATTATTGGTCGAGTTGTTGCGCAGATTGTACTCCAAGCAGAGATTGCCGGACATGGTATATTGCTCAATGGTGAACTGTGTATAATTTGAAAACTCATTCAGCACAGATTGGAGAGTATTCCCCGGAGGAACGTAGACATATTCATCTACATCGAAGAAAAATGTCCAATTCGCCATGAATTTGTATCTGTGCAAACAATCGTTTACAATGAGGAACTGATTATGGTAATACCCGTCAAACTTTTCTTGCTCAGTTATATCCTGCAATGTCACGCGACCAGCTCGAATCCATGGCTCCAACACCTTTCTAACTTCAGGATGGACCCCACCGGCATTGTGAAAAACGAAATGCGATCGAGGCCCAAAGAACTTGGCATGATAAGCCATCCATTCTCTCAATCTCTGAGGACTCAGGTCGCCGAACAACGGGGAACCGCAGTAGAGATAATCATAGGGAGGAGCCTGACTGTAAACAGAGCCATTGTAGGCACCTTCTTCTTCCTTGAGAGCAACGAACTTCTCCACTTTCCCAGATTCGTTGCCATGGTGTGCATGAAGAATGAGCTCTCCACCATGGCCATCGGTGCCAACGTTCTGAGAAAAAGTGCAGTTGACAACCACGACTGTGTAAACTCGGCCATAGCCCCAATCTGGGAGCATTTTGTCGGCCTTGCCCTTCATTCTTCCAGAGGATGAATTCTTGGGGATCCATTCGCATTCAAATCGTGGCTTACCATAAACGTGGAGAGGCTTGGAAGCGAGCCCAACTACCGCAAAGGTGTTTGCACCTCCTCTGTATGCCCCCATTTGGATAAACAAGTATGCAGCATTCCCATAAGGAAGAAACACCCGCTTGTTCGGATCTTCTTTCACACGAAATTCAGTGCCTCTGCTGGTTCTGTTCATGGCAATGCTGATATTATGAATTCTATTTTCCTTGGCCATGTCCTCCAGTTCTGTAGTTCTGATTTCGAAACTGTATGCACCCGGGTTCGAATCTTGGTGGAGAAATGCCGGTGCCAGATATTTATAGGAGGGGAAATTGTGTCTGCCAAATGGCAAAAAGTGGCCTGCTATAAGCAAAGAACCCATAACGACAATTGTCTTCATGAGAACTTTGGGCTCCATGCAGCTTGAAATAAATTCAGGTACTGGATATTCCTTGTCTTTCTGTTTCCCCATTGTCATAGCTGAAACTGAACAGAAGGAACTCCTAAAATGTAAGTTACTGTGTGGCCTCTAAGCCTTTAAACAAGGCAAGGCAGTTCTGAGTGGAAACAGAAACCAACCCAGTTCAAATATGAATGCAGAGATATGTGCACCTTCACCATATAATAGTGAACATCTACATCTCCAATGCTGTTGGATGTGATTTGTGAGCTTACCACCTTTGAACGGTGGTAGTAGAAGGGAACTTTCAGATTGATGAAGTGGAACTAGTTTGTTCAATGGTTGAGAGAACAGGGTGTCTAGTATGGTAGGCCATGTGTCACATTGGCTTCCTTCTTCTCTTCAGGTTTGACCGGAGGAAATGTTTTTAACTTATGGGAATTTACAGAGGTTTTGAGGGATTCATTGAAATTATTAATCATCATCATTATAGCTTCAAGCTTTACTTTTCCATAATAAGAAAGACTGAACTGATGATTAGATCGTCAAAGCGAGTAAGAGAGCACACCAGCTGAGGACAAAATTACTCGCTGGTAGGAAGTAAGTGATGACATGTTAGGCGACCTTTCTCCTTCAAACCCTTGCGACAATAATACCTAAACAATAAAATTTCTCGTGTTTCGTCGAATGCATATCAAGTCAAAAACTCATTTAAGTAATCAAGTAGAGATTGTCGGAACAAACAAATTACCTAATGATAGAAGGTGTTGTTTCAACCATTAAAATATCTAGTTTGTAAACTTCATATATTTTGAAGTTTAAATTAAAGTGTTATGATTAGTGATGTATTATGAATTGATAGAGATCATTGTATTAAAAAAATGAGAAAAGTTTTGTATTTAGAGGGTGAGAACTTTAAGATGAAGCTATGATGGTGGTTGTACTCACATGCAATTGCTTTGGAAATTAAAACTGAGTTATTTTTATTTGTAATTATTTATTGTTTGATTTCACTATATCTAATGTAATTCAATCCCCACCTTTAACATACTATTATTGATATTGTCACGCTCCCAAGAGTCATGACCAAGTCTAACCTTGGCATCTCGTGGATGTGCAACACCATGATGGTTCTCACTTGAGCTTGGCTCAACCAAGGATACTTCACCCAGACTATGCCTCTTCACATAGAGCGTACCCATACTTTGTTTTAGACTACAAACGAGTTGCATTCCTACTATGTGCAAATCAATTGCATATTTAGACAATTGTTAACAATATTTAACACTTATTCATTCCTGCATACAATGGTAAACATGTGAAACACAAGAGACACAAATATAGTGTGGGCAGAACCAGTGGTTCCTAATACCTGGATTCGTTTATTATATTGCAAAACAAATAAAATATAATGTAGAGAGGGCACTATTGTCCCAGTTACAAAGGTCGGAAGAATCTAATGACTCGCCCCATACGACAAAATTGTCCATACTTGCAAATTCATGACACCAAGACTCCTTTGTCGCACCTCCTTTCCTTAGCTTGTGGTGTTCCCCAACTATGTGCCCCACCTCATACTAAAGTCTTTCCTCATGTCTTGCTCACTTGCCTCTCCACTTGGTTGTATGCCTCGTGCTCTTATATGGACTCCAAACGTTACCTTCACGAATCGCTGCATCTTTTGGGTGTGTCACTCCCCTTCACGAGCCATCATGCCCAAAGAAACTAATGTTCCCCTTCGCGAACCGATGCACCCAAATGAACCCATTGACTCGTCAACCTTTGCGTCTCTTCGAATGACACACCCCATCCTTGTGCGTGTGTGCCTTGCCTTGTGCTTTTTCGTTGTGTCGATCGATGTGACTCTCCATGGGTGTGTCGATGGGGTCATCCAACCTCTCTAATGTGCACATGGTACCAAGGGTAGGCGGGTCCACTCCTTTGCATGCACCCAAGTCACCCCGTCCTTTCCCAAACACAACCCAAGTCTCCATCATCTGTCGCAAGGGAAGTGGGGCAGTTCCCCCTAGGGTTCTCACATCACCATTGTGTGCCCAACGTGCTCCTTCTCATGCCCATATGACAAGTACTTGCCCAACCGATCACATCCTCCTTGTGCTCTCTTCCCGACTCATCTCTGAATTCGCCCAAGGAGTGTGCACGCTCGGTGGGTGTCAAAAAAGACCTTACATCCTCCCCCACTAGATTTGTTTCCATCTCGGAAACTTCCACTGCTCTTGCGATCCATAACAACCTCTACCAAACTCTCAAATCATGTCTTCATATTTCCATAAGGAATCATATCTCTCCCAACTGTCCTCTTCATTGGGTTTGTCCTTCCAATGGACAAAGTACTCATTCACTCAACCTTTGCCCCATCCCAAGATGCGATTCGCCAAAATATTCTCCACCTCCAAATCTAGCTTGTCTGCAACCATGGTCGTCCTCCAGATGGATCAACTCGACCTGGGTCATCTAGGTCCCTTCGGCATGACTTCAATTAGATAATGTGGAAGACATGATGAATATATCAAATGTGGAATGAAAAGTCTAATCTGTAGGTGATGACTCCAATCTTTTGCATTGCAAGGAATCTTCGCCACAACAAAGACAACATACTTAGAGAATTGATCCACCATGAAAAATATCCTATTGTATCCCTACACCATCGGAAGTTGTGTGATGAAGTCCATCTAGACACTCGTCCATGGTCTCTCTAGAATCGGGGTGAATGTACTCCTCCACCAGAATGTGGAGGGGAAATAAGGTAGTATATGTGAAGCAAGAAAGTGTCTATCCACTCCTCCACATCCTACATCATCCACACTGAAACAAATACTCACTCCAACAACGTCAATTTCCTATGGTGTCCTGGGTGGCCAGCCCAAGGCAAGTCGTGACATTCCTTCACAAGTTATTTCCTGAGGTTAGATGACTTATGGGCATATATTCGTTCCTTGAAATACAAGAGTCCATCACATAGCCAAAACTTTCGCATTTTGTCATCCTTCACCTACTTCATGATGTTCTTCATTGTACAATCATGACCTAACTGTTCCTTGATTTTTTTGTGCAACTCTTCTAAGACATGAATTTGACTACCCCTTAGTGTAGGCAACTTATCCTCCTCCTCTAGGAGTGTGATTTGTTCCTTTCTACTCTTGAAGCATTTGCGACATCATTGAACCTGGTCGACCTATACTCAATGGTCATGTAAAAATCTGTGAGAAAGTCTTTCCACCTTTCCTTCTTGGGTGACAACTTAGACTGCATCATGAAGTAACCTGACACAATGTTGTTTATCTTCATGACAAACAACTTTCCAAACAAGTAGTATCTCTAGGTCTAAAAAATAATGTACAACTGCAGTCATCTCCTTCTCATGAACAAGGTATCTCCATTCACGATCTTCGAGCTTTATGTTGTCAAAGGCAACTAGATGTTCCTTCCGTGTCAAAAATCCTCTAATGGAAAAGTTTGATACGTCCATCTGCACTTCCAACGATTACTCAAATTCTGGCATCTTCAACACGAGAGCGGTGACAATCCCATGTTTTATCTCCTCAAATTAATAATTGCACCTATTTGTCCACTTCCAAGTTTTCTCCTCTTTCAAGAAGTCAGTCAACGATGCAAAACTCTTGGAGTATCCCTCTATGAACTTGTGATAGTAGTTGGCTAGCCCAAGGAAGACTCTCACTTCATGAACTATCTATGGCTCTTCCTAATATTCGATTGTCTTGACCTTCATAGGGTCTATGTGAATGCATCCTTGGCCAATCCAGTGCCCAAAGAATGGTATCTTGGTTTTCCCAAAAGCACACTTATACTTATTCAAAACCAACTAGTTATGTCGCAACGCCTCAAATACATGTGCCAAATGATATTGTGCTCCTCCATACTTTTTTTGTACACCACGATATCATCCAAATACACCACAAAAAACTTGTCTAAAAATGAATGTAGCACTTCATTCATCAACGTGCAAAAGTTTGCAGAGGCATTTCACAACCCAAAAGGAATCACTAGGAACTTGTAGCTCTCATACCTCGTCACCATGGATTTCTTCGCCTCATCTCCACTTGCAATTTGCACCTGATAATACCCATGTCACAAGTCAATATTTGAAAATATTATTTCCTCGTCCAACCTGTCAAAGAAATCTGCAGCTAAAGGAAATGGGCATTGGTTCTTCACAGTTTGTTTTCTCAATGCTCATTGTTCCAAACACATCCTCAGTTCCAAAGTTTGCTTCTTCTTTTGGAAGAGAATCGGGGCTCCATATGGCGACTTGGATGGATGATTGAAACTTATCTCCATCAATTATGCCAACTATTTCTTCAACTCTTCCAACTCGGGTCTAGACAATAGGTAAGGAGCTCTTTCTGGTGGCTACAATTGTCCAGGTCTAGCTCTATACATTGGTCAATAGTGCAATGAGGTGGGATCACTTTCAACAACTCATCTAGAATTTTTTTCACAAAGTTACCCAACAATTCAACGAGATCAGGTGGAACATGAATCCCCACTCCATGATCTTGAACTTACCCAACGATTGTTGTGTAAATATACAATCATATTCGCCTTGCTTCTCTCTTCATACTCATTGCAAACACAAGTTGCACCTTTCCACTAGAATTCCTTGTGGTTGTGTGCACAACCCAAGCCTTCTATTCATCAAGTATAACCATATTTTCCATCTATGGCATCAGGACTGAATGCATCCTCCTGAGGAACTCTTTCACATGAATCACCTCAATATCGTCCATAGGAATCATTGTGAAATTAGCCTAACCTCTCCACTTATTGTCATGACCCCACATGATGCTTTCCCATATCTTACGATTGTGCACCTCCTAAGGGTTTATGACACCATGATGGTTCTCACTTGGATTCTTAGAAACACCAAGGAAACTTCATTCAGACTATGCCTCTTCACCTAGAGCATACCCATACTTTATTCTAGGCTATGGGAGAGTCACACTCCAAATCTGTGCAACTCACTTGTATACTTAGACAATCTTGTTAATATATTAACACTTAGTCATTTAATCATACATCCATGAACATGTGAAACAAAGAGAATACTTACAATACAAATAAGAGACACACGCAAATGCAGTGTGGGTGACACAAGACATGCCTAACACCTAACTAAGTCTTAATATTGTGAAACAATTACAATATAGGAACTATTGGTTTGGTTTACAACTTGCGCGGGCTCACCTCACTTCATCAAGACACTCATGCACAAATTTTTCCCACTAAGACTCTCTAACACAACCACTTTCACAGCTCTTGTTATGCACCCCAGACATGTTCCCCTCCATAGATTTATTGTCTCTTCTCTGTCGCAGTATTCACGAAGCTAACACAGACTTTGGTTCTGCCTCACACAGACTTGCATTCATACTTCCCCAAGCTTTCCTTGTGTGTCCAAATCTTAGTTTCTTGTCTTCCATGTCTTCACAAATTTTCATTCTATTATGCCTTACCTCAGAACTCTACCTTGGTCACTTGACACTTTACCTCTATGCCTTCCTATTCTTCTTCCTTCATTTTTTGTGCACCCTTATGCCCTTGTATGGACTCCAAACATCACCTCCATGAACTATTGTGTCCTTTGGGTGTCTTGTGCTCCTTAACTAACCAATGCACCCAAACAAACTAGCACATCCCTTCACAAAATGACACTCCCATGATCTTGTGTGCTCATCAACCTTCATGTCCCTTGAGACCAACGCGACCCAACCTATTTGGTGCACCCTTTCCTTGTTCGTTTCTTTAAACCAATGGCATGAGTCTCTGTGGGTTTGTCAATGGGGTCATGTAACATCCCCAACCAACGGGGTATGCTACCTTCAAGCCCACCCTTGGACTTTGTACTCTTACCGATACCTTCTTTATTTAATAAGGACACATAAGATAAAAGATATAATGGCATGCACAACAATATCCAACAAACATGCATAATCTAATATTTATTTAAACGATAATTAAAATACACAGCAGAATACATTCATACACAGATAATAATATCACAACATAGAGAACTTATCTTTATAAAAAGGCGACACCAACTGGCTGTAGACCAAGGACGTTCCACCCAAGCGTAGACACCACTGCTTCAAATATCAACAGCAGTGTCACCCCCGAGCCAGGGCTATGAATCCACAAGGATGGTTCCAAAGTGTACTTGGGTTCCCAAACCAGTCAGCTCTCAAGCTCTCACAGGTTTCCCAACACCCACAACAATCCAAGTACCCAACTCTCTCCCACCCAGCCTATACCACCCAAGAGAATGGACCTCCACCCTTCTCTGCCATGCATTCCCTCAGGCAGTCCTTCTCCTTTTTCCAGGGCCTCCAGTACAACTAGTCCAGAATCTCAATGTTGGAACTCTCAGGAATCGTAGTTGTGAGCAAAACAAGGCACAGACCAACACATCTCAGACATGCAGGCCCTAAGTCATGGCTGGATTGCACCAGCGACCATTACAGCCAACTATCATGTGGATAATGTTCAACAGTTCCTTTCCCTTTTCCAAGCCAAGATGCAAGTGAGGATGGATCAATGGATGGGTAAGTGAGTGCATGAAAGGGCATGAGGGAAAGAATGGTACAAATGCAGGAGTGAAGGAGTGGACAAGCCAATGACCAACCCCACAATCAGACCAGGGATGGGTTTAAGTATGTTCGTGGGGAATCAAAAACCTCCTGGCCTTCCCCAAGAAGCTCACGTAACCGATCCCCACCCTTAGGAAAAAAGGGTAATTAACATAGGAATAAAAATTTATCCCCTTAAGCCCCCTCTCTTGTGGAATCATAGCCCCCTATAACTCTAGTCCTTGTCCATTTAGCAACCAGCGATGTGTTTATTATTAATAATGATAAAAAAATTGCATTTCTTGGGCATACTGGCCCTTTAATAATTGTTTGGGCACTCATGCCTCTCAACATTGTAATAATACATTATTTAAAAAGGGGGTTCAAAACCTGGGGTGTTACATACCCTCCCCCTTATCTTGGCATTGTTCTCAATGCATATACAAAATAGAGATCAAAATCTCAAATTTATTCAAAACGTTGTGGGTACTTTGCCTGCATGGCATATTCATTCTCCCAAGTAGCATCTTCAGGATCGTAGCAGGTCCACTGAACTTTTACCATCTTTATAACTTGATTCCGGAGCATTTTGACCTTTCTGTCCAATACCCGCACTGGCTGAACCTGAAAGTCTCCCTCCATCTCCACCCAAATCAGATTTGAATCAATAACATGGTTAGGGTCATGTACATATTTCTTTAGTAAATATACATGAAATACATTATGCACATTCATGGAAGCAGGCAGTGCAAGCATGTATGCAACTAGCCCTATTTTGTCCAATATTTCAAATGGACCACAGAATCTGGCTTCCATCTTTGTACAACTACCCAATTTCAAAGAGTTTTTCTTGGACTTCACTTTCAAAAGTACATGCTCCCCTACTTTAAATTCTCTAGCTGTATTTCTCTTGTTTGCATAAACTTTCTGTCTATCTTGAGTTGCCTTTAAATTCTGCTTGATCTTAACCACCTAGTCTTCCATGTCCTTGAGCAACTCCAGCCCAAGTACCACTCTATCTGTTGGGTTGTCCCAACTTACTAGAGTATCGCATTTCCTACCATACAAGGCTTCAAATGGGCTCATTCTTAATGAATCTTGATACCCATTATTATATGCAAACTCAACCAAGTGTAAGTAATCTTCCCACTTAGATGGATTGTCCATCACATACATTCTCAGCATGTCTTCAATTATTCGATTGACCCTCTCTGTTTTCCCATCTGTCTGGGGATGATATGTTGTGATAAATTTTAGATTTGTGACAAATCCTTTAAACAATCCCCTCCAAAAATTGGAGGTAAACTTTATATCTATGTCTGAGACAATTTTCCTAGGTATCCCATGCAACCTAGCAATTTCCTTCATGAAAATTTCTGCAATATTAGTCGTTGTATGCGTTCTCTTCACAGGCACAAAATGAGTAGCCTTTTTTAATTTATCAACCACCACCATGATTGTTATAACCCTAATTTGCACCATACATGCTTACCTAGCATCAGGCCATCTCAGATTCCTTCTTTGCCAAAACACTACTGAACAACTCTTTTAAAAACTCCATTTTTAAAAGTCCACGCTAGCTGACCCACTACAGCCCACGTGGATCTAAAGTGTCCATGCTAGTTGGCCCACTACAACCCGCATGGACCTTCAGAAGCATGAAAAAAGGAAAGTTGCTGACAAAACAAACAGCTTTGGGTGAGTTAACTGAATCTTCCGGCCATACATGGCCGAGGGTTCGCCCAAATACCTAGCTTCTTCTAGCCTATAAAAGAAGGGTTAGGGGTCCTATTTGGGAGAGGAGAATAAGAGTAAAAAAACTCTACCCAATTGCACATTCCCATTTTCCCAACCCTTTAGCCATCCTTGTGCAAAGAGAGATACAAAGCAAAGAAGTTGGAGGACATTTGAAGAGGATCCCAAGATCAGGTTCGTGGAGCAGTGGCCAGTCTCAACATTGTAAGTTGATTCATTAAAGTTAATAATAAAGAAATGTTTTTCCCATTCCACTATATGAGTTCTTCATAGTTTAGTGAATATATGTTTGAATCTCTAACCCATTAATATGTAGAACAAATGCATGTAGATCTTGTTGCTTGTTTTGTACATCCGGAATAAGGTATGTTCGTTTAGCCATGTATTTGCTTAAAATAAATAGGGATTAGGTCTGGGACGATGGTAGAAAGCAGGATTCTTTCGATCTTATCTGCATGCATAATATAACCCTAAATGCTAGTCTGTAGGGGGATTTCCCACCACAATAGAATTGGCGACCATACTGGGGAAGTCTCTAGGGTTCCTGGGAATATTTTTGGGTATTTTTAAAAGATTGGTTTTCTTTCCTATTTTTTGAAGTTTTTGCAAAGACTGAGCTAACAAAGATTATGGTCTTCCATACCAGCTATCCTTGTTTCTTTTCTTGACTATGCTTTTTCGAAACCCACAGAGGTACACGCAGCCTGCATAAGGTCTACACGCGTGTACCCATGCCCTACTTTCTTACAGCTCGCGTGTAAACGCTAGCTGAAGAAGTAACAGTAGCGTGTATGATTCTAGAAAATTTTTGAGACAGTCATCCTCTTCCCTGTCAGAATCAGTCATTCTTAGGGGTTTTCTAGAACTCTTTCTAAGTCTTGGTTGTTTGCAGTCTACGGCTTAGGGTTCATCTCAGATTGGTTTGTTTTACGAATTTTTCCTTACATTGTTTTTCTTTTTTCTGTTAAAGAAAGTGTCTAAGCCTTCAAGAGATCCTGGTTCTCAGTATCAGTGGTCTCTTCCTGGTTTGGATTGTCTATTTTTATTTGTTTCAAAGTTTTAGAGATACACGCGGCCTATCTAAGGCCAGCACGTGTGTACACGCCCTCTGGCTCTACACAACTCAAGTGCACATGCTTGTTGTTGAATTGTGAGTAGTGTGCTTGTGAAGGATAGTTTTTGTTGAGGGTGAGGCAGTCATCTTTTCCCTTGAAAAGAGTTATACCTCTCAGGTTTTTGAATCTCTGTCCTAGTATTCAGTAGCTTAGGTTTGATCTCAGCCATAGCTTTTTTTTTTCATTTAAAAGTTTTTCATCAAAAATTTTCTTTAGGGTTTTTAGACAAGTGTGAGAGTCATTTTTTAAGTTGCTAGTGTGTGATTTCTTGAAGTGATTCTTTGCGATCTACGATTAGGCCAGAAATTTTTCTTGGTTTTTGACTTGTTGATGTTTTTCCTTTTCGCTTTATGAGCATTCAAATAAATAAATAAAAAATCTTTCATTTTTTTGTTTGGTTGAAAAGTGTTGTTTTGCATTAGTAACTAGGGATAAGTCTTTGCTTTCTTAAGTTATTGATAGTTTACTTAGATCGTAAGTAGCTCGTAGTCGATTGAAATCCTACTTTAAGTTTGTTGTTCAAAAGATCTTAGAAAATTCTTTAAAAAAAAAAAAAAATTGAAAAGTTGTTGAAAATTTGCGTTAAGTGAAGATTTTTGTTTCCATCTTTCTGTTCATTTTTACTTTCGTATTTCAAACATCATTAGTTTCACTTTCATACCCTTTGACATAAGACAAGCCATAAAATTAACGCTAAATCTAAAATTTATTAGCCTTTTATGTTTGTAGGGCTAACCAACTAATTCAAGATTAGGGCCTTGGATTAGGTTAGAGAGGAAACTCTTCAAGGCCATTAAAATCAAACATTGGAGTCTGAGTTAGGGAGTGTCCAAGTCCAGTATCGTGAAATTTATCTGGGACCCCCCTCTAACACAGGGGATAAACACGAGGTCGTGTGCGGAAAGGTAGCGGAGATAACCCCTCCAAAGCTGGACCAATCGTAGTGGAGAACACATATAGAGGGCTTGTCTTGGGATTCCGTCAATTTCATTTTCCACGGAGCTTCATGGGTCTCGAATCCATTCGAGGTCCTTAGTTGTCTTCCAAACCACTTGCTCTTGATACCCTTGACAGGTTCCAGGCTCGATACCCTACTCATTGTGGTCTACCCGACTTTCGACTGTACCCGCCTGGTGACTGTTCGCGTGTTGGAAACCTAGTTGCCTATCTTTTTTAGGGACATACACAAGTGACTGCGAGGGTATACCATGGTGCCTAGGATAGACATCGGACCACGCTTTGTAGAGTATACCCAGAGGGTGCTTCCGTGTTCAATTTTCACTTGCACCGGTAAGTTGCTCTAGTGTTGGTTGTTGTAACTGTTCTTCCAATTAGTTTAGTGTTTGCTTGTATTATCTTGTAGGGACTTTTTAGTGCGTGTTGTTTTTGAATGGTTAGACTACCCTAGTGTGTCTTTGATCTTCTCACACAGTGGAGGATCACGAGCTCCGCTAGTCACGAAGGCTTCAAGGCCTATCACTGGTTACACTGGAGCCACCCCCGCCACCACTAAGGCGAAAGCTAGACCAACAAGGGTCTTTTGAAGCGATCGGGTCACACGAAGTTGTGCCCAACCAACATCCAGATGAATCAATTGTCTTAGACTTTGAAGCGCAAGCTCTTGGTCCACCTAAAATCTCCATCACTGATCTTTCGGCACCCATCATCGTACCGATTCACCCTTACGAGTGTTAGACAGTGTCGCAGGCAGCAATGGAAACAAATGTTGTTACTCCTTCTAGGAATTCTTCAATTCCCACTATGGTTGTCACCACAGGAGAGTTTCCACCTCCTAACCCACCGTCACCATTTCGAGCCACCATGGTCTCAACCACCTCTACCTCGCACAGTGGTCTGATCTCGTCTCTGGCGACAGCCACAACCCCTTTCACACCAAGTGCGATAGGCCCTCCATTCTCATACAGGATGCCTAGTTCAGGTACAAGTCCTGTACTTTCCTACTCCACTTCACAAACTTTAGGTCTGGGGGAAAGGTGCTCTAACACTCCTCTGTAAGGACACATGGGGGGCACTCCTTCTCCTTTTAATGCTTTCCCTTATGGGGGAGGTCATATACCTCCTTTATCCCCTTCACTCAGTGGCATGCATCAGCAATCCGTTGGGCCACCTGCAGTACACCATAGCTTATTTGGAGCGGGGAGTCAAGGACCACCTTCACATAATATGTCAGTAGGTTTGACACCGTTTTCTTTGTTCGTTGCGTTTGGTAACAACGCATTATCGTCAGCTACTTTCCCAATTGGGGGCAACCCTGGTTTCGGACAATCTATTCCTATGCAGGGTACTATTCTTGCACAGGGGCCACACCCAGGAACTTCTTCCACATCAGGGCCTTAGAATTCTTGGCAGGGATCAATTCCCTCATCAGGAATGCCAATCTAGGGTAATTCTTTTCACAATCAATGGAACCCCGGAAAAAGCACTATGCCTATCCCCACGGGACCAACATGGGGCAACCCTTCCCAAAGTCCTTCGAATGTAATGCATGCCCAACCATCTATGTCCTATTTTGGAAATCAGTCGATGATGTCTCCTCACACGCAAAATCCATACGCTGGCCATGGCCATGTTTTTACCAGAACCCAGGCTAGCAGCCGAACCTTTCCTGGCAACCTGATGCCAGTCAAACTCCAGGCCCCTTTTTCCCAGGTTATCACCAACAACCCAAACTACCCTTCCTGAAAAATTTGCATTTGCCAGACTTGACAAGGTTGTTGAATGACCTTATCTGTCATGATCCGCGTTGGACTTCTATGTCGACGAAGTTGCCTTCGGACATCCCAAAGTTCGAAGCCAAGCCTAATGAAGATCCAGGAGATCATGTGACTACCTTCCATCTTTGGTGCTCATCTAACTTGTTGAAAGACAACTCCATACATTTGCGATTGTTTCAACGTACTCTCATTGGGAGTGCTGTGAAATGGTACATTGAGCTCGATCGCTCAAGATACTCTTCCTTCGGCGAACTGGCGATGGCTTTCCTAAACCATTTCCAGTTACCTGTGAGATATGTCGTTGGAACCAAATTACTGGCCAATTTCTCACAAACAAAAGCGGACCATATCTCTAATCACATCCGAGAATGGAGACGTCGAAAGAGTTTAATTAAGGTACCAATTCCACTAGCATTCCTGCTCGAGTGGTTCCTTAAGTCTTTGGTCCCACAATTGTCCAAAGATGCCGTGACGTCAGGATTATTTTCCGAAGAAGACGCCATCATGAGAGCTCAACAACTTGAGCTAATTTATTCTCAATCCGGTTTATTATACGAGATCTTTCTAGATGTGCCATGCTCAATACTTGATAACACCAGACAGAGAGTTGGACTACATGCCGATGGTATTGTTGGTTCAGCACAAACAAAGCCCGTTGAGTAATTGGCGAAGCAGTTGCAGCAGTTGTCTATACAACACACAGCGGCCAGCCAAACTACTGCTTTGGATTCTCCCCCTACCAAAACATCGTATGTACACACAATGCAATCGACTAATCCAAAGGCCACCCAGCAGCCTAAAGGAAAGAAAAAACAACAAAAGAAGGGTAAGGGGGATAAAAAAACCTATCGATAATGATGGCGGGGACAACACTGAGAAATGGAAGGTGAGGTATCCATGCAACTTATGCATGGAAGACCACCCGACCCATCTATGTCCTCGGCTTGCAAAAGCCCAAAATTTTGTGACGCAGCAACAACCTACTGTGTTAACCAATCCATTTCAACATGGGCAAAATCTAACCCAAGCCTCTGCAAGCACGTAAGGGGGCAGCCAAGGACCCTCTCCATCTTCGAACAACCCCACATCCGTGAATGTATATATGGTGAAGGGTGATGCTTTTATATCGACTAGAGCGCATGAGTATAGTCAACCAAGCACTTCTGAGAAGGGAAAAGAAGTTGAACTCCCATCTCTTCCTCTACAGATTGAGAAGGCGTTGGGTGAAACAATGACACGCATCCCCAAAGGAACATTAAAAAAAGCTTCTCACAACCCAAATGCAAGGGCTGCCTAGAACTATTATGTGGTGGAAGATTTATCACAAACCGCTTGTGCGATGTCCGCTTTGGAGGTCCTCCAAAGATGCCCTTCCCAGAGGAAAGCCTTGTTAACCGCTTTAGGATCTACTGAGACTTGTAATTCGGGTACAATCATGCTGGATAAAACCAACTTAAAACCTCGTCTTCCTTACCACGTAGCGTTTCAGATAGTAGTGGCTTATCCCACAAAAACTTTTACTCAGAATATCTTTCGCACAGTGGTTGATGAGGGTGCCTCAACATGTGTTATGTCGTTGGCATGTTGGAAGGCCATTGGCTAGCCCATTTTGTCTCCTTCACCTACTCTCCTCACTACTTTCGATGGTCGTTCGTTCCGACCACATGGTATCATTCCCTCTTTCCCCGTGCAGTTAGGAGGGAAGACCGTGTGTGTCGAGGTAGAAGTAGTCGACGCACCCCTTGACTATAACCTCTTGTTAGGGAGGAGTTGGACTTATGCCATGCAAGTTGTGGTTGCTACAGTTTTTCAGGTCTTGTTGTTTCCACACGAGGGATGGATAGTGACCATCGATCAATTGTCTTTCTCCAGACCTGACCCTTCATTGGGGGCATCCACAGTCCTAATGATTGATAATCCTCAACCAGGTGTGGTCAACGTAGGGGTTGGTTTGTGCCCATCTTTGATGGGTAACTTCGATTACCCGCCCCCTCAAGGCGATATCAAGTTTATATTCAGTCACCATAAGGTTGATATTTTTCAAGTTACGTCGTTCCGCATGACTTACTTCAACGATCCGTGGATACTTCCTTCCCCATCAGCCATGATGGATGGGATAGGGCACCCAGGAATGTCCATGCCCTTGTCCACAACTAAAGTAGCGTGCTCTTTAGTCCAGCAAACTTCAGCCAATATAAATCCAACTACTGCACAAGAGTTCGATCCACTTCTAGAGCCTATTTGGGCTCAGGGTTCTCTCGCTGACACCGATTCATTAGACTTAATCTTTCCCTCTGATGAAGCTATAATTGAAGAAATGACTAGTCTGGACAAACCCTGGGAAGATCTTCATCACAGACCATACTTCCTCCCGGAGTTAAGCATAATCGAAGCCGGAGAATTCACCTTGACTATGACTAGAGATAGGTCTTGTCCTATTAATCCCTTAGTCACACATGAGGTCTATGCTGAGGGTACTATGGCAACCATCATTGAAACCATACCGATAAATACCTCCAGAACCCCTGGAGTTGTAGACAATGTTTTTGTCAGAGCATACTGCTCCCCCGAGGAGATACCCAACATCGACCCACAAAGTGTTGATCATGAGCTAACTTTGTTGATTTTCAATCTCGCTTTGATATCTAAAAGCAACATCCGGTGAGACTGCATTTATGCTTTTTGATCTTGTCCAGATTAACTAAGAAAAGTAACCTCTACGGGTCTTCTTTTAAGCCATTTTCAGACCCTCTAAACATGAGAAGATTGTCGAGCGATCTTGTGGCCTTTCACGCTCGTTAAACTAAAATTTGAAGTCACGTCTGTACAGCAGTAGTTTACCCCCTTTTCATTCCGAACGGTCAACTATACGAACAAAGGTATGCTCTATGGAACTTCAGTTCTCTAGAAGAGTACTCTCAGGTAACATTTTAACCCTTTTTCGAGCCTGAGGGACTAAATTTACGAAAAAGGAACCCCCACGAAGTCCATAGTTAAGCTCTTTTCAGACTCCCTAAAATTGAAAAGATCGTTAAGTGACCTTATTCTTTCACACTCGTTAAAATGGTCCAGAAGAACATTCATGATGGAGTCCATAGTTAAGCTTTTTTCAGACTCCTAAAAAATGAAAAAATGGCCGAGTGATCTTGTCTTTATCACATTCGTTAAAATGGTTTTGAATGGACGTCTTGTCGGTGCTAGTTTACCCCTTTTTCAAACCAACTAGACTACCTTCGAAAAAGGTACCCCAATGGAGTCTCCCTTTACGTCTTTTCAGACTCTTTAAATATGAAAAAACACCGAGCTTACCTTTTCTGGGCTCATTAAACTTACATCAAAGGACATTACCATTGTGTGTTTTGTTAACCACATTTGCATACCTACGTCTTTGGTCTAAATGTTGGCTCCATGTTGCTCCCAACTAAACCATCTGAAGCATACCTTATACACAAGCCTTGTAGCACTTTGCCTCTGCATCTTAACACCCTTGGCCCCCGGAGGATTTTTCCCGAGTATCATTATTCTGAACATCAGTCTTGTCCTTGCGCCTTGAACTTGTATGTTTGTAACACTCGTTCCTCCATTGTAACGTAACATTCTTTTATTCTTTTTCCAAAATCATTGAAAAAGACAAAAAAAAATCAAATATACCCCAAAAAGAGGAAGGGAAAAGTATTTTCTTTATTGGCAGCATAATGAGTCGCCCTTGGATAAAGCACATCTGTCCATTTGTACGTCAAACTATGGGATGTAATACGACCTTAGGAAGTTGTTCTCGCTACATAGAGTTGTGTCCTCCTCTGTTTGGTTATTCTTCCAAACATATGGAGAGTTTGTGTTGCATCTTGCTTCGTAAATTTATGATTATTTCCATGCTGCCTAAGTCTCATCATTTGTCGTGTTGTTTTCCAAGGGAAGTTTCTACCAAGCCTAAGTCTGCCCCTCTGCAATTTGTCTCTTGCCCTCATACCCGGCCATCCTGAATGTCCAATCAAGTCTTTGTTCGAAATCAATGAAGCCTTTAGTCTGATCATCAAGATTCTCCAGTCCATGACCAACGAGCCATCGAAGACCTCTGGGTAGTGAAGTCGTACACTCATATTACACTCCTACCCGAGTTTTGAATATTTTGAAGTTGTTGCTCGTGCTTTGAAGCCCTCATCTCCAGCCATCAGGCCTTATCATCTTCTACGAAGATGGATACTCTACATGTATATCTTTTTTATTTCGAGATGTAGCTCCACTGTGTACTATTCGCGGCTACACTTTATATAGTTATA
>JASDQU010107930.1:124079-144788 GCA_032191745.1 Picea mariana | reverse complement strand
ATATACTCTCTTATTTGAAATGTCTTTAAAGATTTGTTTGAAGGAAAAATAAACTCATGTATTTATGTTACTTCTTTAGAATATTCTAGATGTATGGTCTATCTGAGTTTGTCCATTAGAGAATGACCTAAAGTTACCTTAGGGTACTGATACATCCTCTTCCCATAAAGTTTTCCTAGTGTGCCCACGACAGAGAGTGTTCATATACTCATATGCTACTCTTTAGTAAGGATAGTCCAATGATTACTGTTGAAGTGTAGTTAGGGTGAAGTAGTTACTTATAGGCTAATATTTTTAATCCCTTTAATCATGCTGAAGTACTGATGATGTTTGTAATGAACTTTTTGATGAAAACAACCTCTAAACTTTAAATCCGATTAAGCATGGTTCTTATCAAGCAACAGAGGCAAAATAAATTATATCTTCTCAGTCAAGCAACAGAACCAAAAGAAATTAAAGCAACTAAACCAAAAGAAATTAAAATACGTCCCTTTAGCCAACAACTGAACCAAAAGAAATTAAAATACTTCCCTTTAGTCATCAACTGAACCAAAAGAAACTATTTCTTCTAGGCTTGCATGAGAGATTCCATTTGATGCTGCAACCAACTCCTTGGTTTCATCTCGAATGGCACATAATAGGTTTATGATTTGCAGGCTTCACAGCGTGACTGGAATACTTTGCTTATGTGTATAGGCTCTTCTTCTTGAATGTTTGATGGTTCACTATCAACCAGACTATAAGCAATCTGGGCATAATCTGGCACTGTTTCTGCAGCTTCTATTTTCAAGTATAATAGCACATGTTTCCATTTATCATCTGAGAAAAGACTACCAGCATTGTTCATCAAACAAACAAAAGAAGAGACACCAATTGCAACCAAACTTTGGACCAAATTCTTTATAAAGTTTGTTAGAAACTCCATCACTTTCCCAAGTAAATGGTTTACTGAATCATAGAACTTGACAAAAAGATCAACAAGTAGTTGCAGTAACAATGTACATGTTTCAGAAACCCAAGCATCTTCATCAAGATCATTATATTTGTTTTCAAATTTAACAAGCATAGCAGTCATTTTCAAGTATAACAATCATCTTCACTTTATCGTGTTATCGTTTGCAAAGAAAATCAAGATCATTACCGGATTATGACAAACTTGTTGGTACTGGATTAAAATAGTCTCTTCTGGTACCGGACTAGCACAGATCTACTGGTACCGGACCAACATAGGTGTTCTGGTACCGGACCAACACAATACTGAATTATATGCTGGTGCAATGGTTTCCCTGTAATCTTGGTAGTTTCTTGAAGTTCAAATAATCATCAATTGAGAAGTAATATTGTCTACATAGTAAAACAGAGAAGTAATGTTCCAGCTGCAAGGTGTGGCACTACAAAACTCCAATACCCATCAATACTTCCTTTATTCAAACAATTTAGAAAATATAGCAGTCATACTCCCTAAAGTTAATTTAGCATTTTAACCATTGCAAAGGATATAAAGGTTAGCCACCAATATCTTATACCAATGTTTAGGTACCAGACTGTTTTTTTTTTGGTACTGGACTAGCACAGAGTGCTAGTACCGGATTGTTTTCTGGTACCAGACTAGCACAACACCAAATGACATGTTGCAGGCTTCCCTGTATCCTTGGAAAGTTCTTGAAGTCCAAATTCTTTGTAAATTTACTTTTGAGGATTCATACTGCTAACACACTAGTAAAAAAATAAAAAATAAAAAAATTGAAATTGCAGTGAAAAAGTGAGGCAAAGATATTAATGGTCATGCTCGTAACGTGGAGATGCGAAAACCTCCCTTTTTTGAAGCACTGCCCACTTGTTCTGGTTGTCACTTTCATTTTATTGGAAAACAAAACTTATCAACACACCTAATCACTTTAATTTTTGTAGAATATATAAAAAATGATGTTGCACCGAACTAACAACTATATGCAACTTTTATTTACTTATTTACTATCCTTCCTAATTGAGAAAGAGCGAGTCTTTCTTCAAGTATATGAAAATTTCTAGTGCAACCATGTGCGAAACAAATTTATAAGCAAACTCATATCCAAATATGGAAAAGATACCTCAATGGTTGTCCAGACATGAGAGGCCAGCTTCTCTTCTAGGAATGATGTTGCGGATTTTCGAATAAGGGAGCAATATGGTAGTTTACCTACTGTTTGGATCCAACCTTCAATATAATCTAGATTTTCTTGGCTTACTAGATCTTCCATTATAATGTCAAGTAAATCTTTTGAAATATGGTCTTCATTGATAAAATATGGTGTCAGGCAGGTATGAGACTCTTTAATTTCAGGTTCCAGCGTCCACTCTTTATCAGTTGTGGTCCATGACTCTTGAATCTCCTCTAGATGTTGTTTATGAACTTCTGGATCTGCTACATTGTGTGCCTCATGAGTCTCTTGATCTTCTCTTCCTCCTTGAGATACAGATAAATCTCTGATTGCAACCAAAACTTGGTCCACCTCAAATGAAGATAGGCCTTTGATAGCAATGAGGATTTGCTCCACTCGAGATGTAGGTAGGTCTCCATTTGCTATCAAAGTTTGTGAAATTCCTTGGAGTACCATTTCTTCCTTTGCTCATCAAACTCTTAATCATCATTCTTCTGCTGGCTGGTAGATCCTGTCTCACAACATGGATTAGTACTCAGGGGTTCTTACAACACCCCAAAAATGTTTTATCTTTAAAGAGATTGAAATTTTAATCTAAAACTACTAATTGCAATAAAACTCACCAAACTTGAACTCCTCGCTTACTTGGACCCTGCTGTCACCAAGTTATCCTTTCACACGAGTTAGTTCATTAAAAATGAAATTTATAAAGAAAAACTCACTTTGCATTAAAGGAAGAAGGCAACCTGGCTTCGGAGAACCCCACTATAGTGGCCATGTGGCCCTTCACTCACATCTTAAACGTTTTATTCTCCTCCCTCAAGTAGTCCTTAAAACCATTGAAACAAACCAAACTAAAATTACCTCTTACCGTTTACAACTCCCCGGAAACGGCGCCAAAATGTTGTGGCAATTATATGTTTAGTATAATGCACTCATTAATTATCAATCTGGGATTCGTAATCAACAAAGTTACAAGACACCAGTAAGAAAGGTAATTTCTAACGTCATGAGTATAGAACTATGTATGCTGGAAACAAATCAAAATAGCAAATTGAAATGCACTTTGGTTGTCTTTCACAGAGAGGCTATCTACTCCATTATGGCACATGCAAGTATGAGATGGAGTTGGTTTGATAGATCAAATCTTCTATCTGACCTAGAAAACTAACTATGCAATCCACACTTCTGAAAGGGAAATCACACATCAATCATCAAGACATAGCATGGGTAGTTCAACAGTGAATATACTGAGTATGCTATGGTTCACGATGTGCTGTTGTGAACTTCACTAGTTTCTCTTCAGATATGTCCGACTACTGCTGCCAACATTCATGTCTATGGAACAAAATCAAATTCATAAAAACAGAGCATATGTAAAAACAAAGTAAGTAAAGATCTTAAGCAATCATATAACCAAAATCTGAAACTAGACTATCTATTATAATCTGAAGCTATTAGAGATGATGATTTAAATTGAAGAATCAAAGCTTCAACTAACCTAACAAGTATACTACCAAAATCAAATACTAACATTATCCTACAGGAATGCTGACCTCTGTTGGGCGGTGGGCCCTTGCCGCTTCAACAGGTCAGCGACTGGAGTCTATAGTAAGTTGGTCTTCAATCCACACATTGCTCTTACTCAAATCTTAAAACATGAAATTAGATTATACCAACAACTCAATTCACATTCATTCCTTAATGATCAAAACATGGACATAAATGAAATTCTTTCATTAAACTCAAACTTAGGATATGTTTCACAATATGCAACACTGTTCTCTATTTCTTCATATGTCTATATGTCTAGATCCCCCTCTCCTCTCTCCCTTTCCATGACCATGTTCTTATAGATTTCAGGTCGTGATTTACAAGGAAGAGATCATTAATTACATGGTAATCAAATCTGATGGTTACTTGATTGCTTTGCTAAACTAGGTTACTTCCATTCAACAATATTCTCAATATCATTAGCATCTATAGATTTAATCAACCACTAGATCTTCATAGGCAGAGGTATCGGAATCAGACAGTCACGTTGGTATCAGAATTAGACAGTTACGTTGGTACTGGACTATAACAGGAAAACTGTGTTATTTTATTAATGCACTCCAAAGCGCCTTCCATAACTCTGTAACCATAGAGAATTTTGGAAAATAGCTCACAAGAGACCTAATTGGCCATGCTGGGAGAAAAATCCATGTTTTAAAATCTTTCGATTCGCTTCCATGTGCATGAAAATCGAGGTGCAAGTTGGCAGTTTGAGATTTTTCTATTTTCCGAAATATTCCCCCTGAGCTGGAGGTCCACACGTATGATATGGGAGAATTATGACTCATGTTTCCACATGTTGACGACGTTATCGATAAAACCCATGTCCCCGATTTTCTTCTAGAAGACTTCAAAATTTGACTTTTACTCTAGTACCGGATGACTGGAAATGTCAACGATCAAGGCTACCTAGTCACCCAACTTGTTTATTCAAATCACACCATTAGAAGATCTCTTTTTATTAAATTAACACATTTTCACTAATAAGACCGTACAAAATATGCATAAGTATTGAACTACCTCATGGGCTCTTCTTAGGTTACACTTTTACACCAAGTACGGGAAAACCAGGTATGTAACCAGGCCAGTTGATCGAATAAAATGATTAGAACATGCATTAAAACATGACAAAACGAAGTCCCAACAACACTCCTTGCACAGCCTAAAGAACCCAAAATGATATTTCAAACTCAAACAAAGATAGAGAAATCTATCTTCCTACTGTAAATGAAACTTATCATACATCTACAACATTCATTCGTAAAATACATAAACACATGAACAACAATATGTAGGAAAAAATGCTTTTCTATTATCTTTGTGTGTCTATACAGATGATTACAAAACTGCACTGTCACAAAGCCCCAGTTCTCTCAAGCTCTCTCTCTCAGAACTTCTAAGACCTCCTAAGGCCTCTCTACCCAAGTTTTTCTCTACCTGAGATCTCTCTCTCAAGTCTCCTCTCTGCTAATTACAAAAGAGGGCTCTGTGAGCTTAATCCTCTTCATCATCTTAGTGCCATTACTATCTTAGCTATGACACCAAATCATACTGCTACATTCCATAAATGTTTATCCAGACTTGACTACGATCTGGATATGCTACAGGTAACCATTTAAGGAAATCCAACCACTACCTGTACAAAGGCATGGTCTGGCATTTACAACTTTACAACACAAAAATCCATATAGGATTATTTTAAATTTAAAAATGGGAGGGTCGGTGCCTCTCCTTTTCTCCATTGCACGTCTGCGTGTTGGCGCATTTGCTGAGGTGGAGCGATGCTCCTGCATCATACTCCACTGCTAGGAAAAACATGAGCTCCTTTTCTCTAGTGTTGAAATCCTTCTGGATCCCAAATTCTCTTCTAGAGTTGTCCTCCTTCTCCTCTCCAGCTATGTTGTTATTGCTGCTTCTTCTTTTTCCTCTTTTGTTTCTTCCCTACTGCTATGGTAGGATCTGTTCTGTTCAGGTCCCTTTTGTTGACTGCTTCTTGCGTTGACCTCAATATTAGCTTCCTTATCTCTTCTATCACCTTGTCTAGCTACTCTAGTGGATGGCCCTTATTATGTAGTCTTCTTGGCTGCAACTCTTCCTTATCAGTGGGTAGATCATCCTGATCCGCCATATTGTTTTCTTTTTCATTTGTGGCACTAAGTTGCCACTTTGGTGTAGACTCCAGTTTCATAGTCTGATCTCTGAGTTGCCAATCAACTTCCTCCTTTGACAGATTGGCTTCTGCCAGCTCCTCTTGCGTTGGTTCAAGTCCAACTTCTTCCAACTGCTCCCCTGGCTAGTATGCTCCTTCATCTATCTCCAACTTGACCTGTCGGATGTGAAAGATTTGCACCATTACCCTTCTCTCTAGGGCTTCCAATTCTTGATATAGATCAACAAGGTCTGCTGCAGGCTCCTCACTGAAAATTCCAAGCCACTCTTCTGTTGGGGCAGACATAAGTGTCTACTCCATTTATTCCTCTTCTCCTTGGGAAGCTTCTGATATCTACTCCTTCATCATGACAGTCACCGCTGGCTGTCCTTCTCCTGCTATTGCACTTTCATCATGTGTACTCGCCTTCACTTGGCTGTTTGACAGGAATATCTTGATTCCTCCAATAATTAGAATGCTCCTTTGATTCTCCTCTTGGATGGTGAAAGTTTTTAACTTGTCATCATCTTCATTCATGCAGTCTGCAAATCCACATGAATTTTCACCTATCAACGCTCCTTGCTCACATGAACTCACTTCTGAGTTCCTGAGACTTTCAGATAATCTCATTTCTTCCCCCATGCCACCTAGCAATTTGGGAATTTTTTGCTGCCCACCTGACAGTCTATCTCATTGCCCACTCGACAATCTGAACTTTCACCACTACTCCTCTGGCAGTATACGAGACCTCCACCTGGTCTCTTTCTATTGACCACCTGGCAACTCGAAAGTCCATTTCCGCCCTCCATAGGTGACAAGCACACAAGTAGGTGCTTGTCCCATGTCCCCTGATAGAAAAGCTTTTAGCCATTGAAGAAGAAGAAGAGAGCCTAGCCATAACTACACTCCTTTTTCTTCCTCCCTTTAGCTAGCCGTACCATTTTNACTTCAAGAGGAAGAGGACGTCCCAGGCCTAGGTCATCTACACCTAGGGCCGTTTTCTTTTAGGGTTTGATGAAAGAGCCTTGCCTTATCAACACTCTCCCTCTTTAAACCCTCTTGTCTTGATTTTGTATTTCATTTGAGCTAGCTGTTTGCCGGGAAGGAGGAGAGAGCACGCAACCTTACTTAAGAAACATCGGAGTGAGCCTCTCTCCCCTAGGGTTATGATTTTGAAGCCCTACTTTAGCAACACTTCAAGACTTATCCTTCTAGTCCTTTCTGCATGTATGAGATAAAGGAAGATGGATTACTCATGCATAAAAATAGAATCTATGTTCCTAGTTTCGGAGAACTGAGGAATTTGGTACTGAAGGAAATGCATGATGTTCCTTATGCTTGACATCTCGGTTACCAGAAAAAAATTACAGCAGTAAGAAGCCAGTTCTTTTGGCCAGGAATGAAGAAGGATGTTGCCGATTACACCTCTCGATGTATGGAATGTCAGAAGGTGAAGGTTGAGCATAGGCATCCAACAGGTTTGCTGCAGCCATTTCCAATTCTAGAGAATAAATGGGAAGTGATCACCATGGATTTCATCATAGGATTACCCAGAACGAATAAGAAACATGATTCAATCATTGTTTTGGTGGGAAATCCCCCTACGGACTAGCATTTAGGGTTATATTATGGATGCAGATAAGATCGAAAGAATCCTACTTTCTACTGTCGTCCCAGACCTAATCCCCATTTCTTTTAAGAAAATACATGGTTAAACAAACATACCTTGTTCCGGATGTTCGATGTCGATCCTTCTTCACGCTTGATCGCTTGCTAGCAGCTATCCTCCAAAGACTGAACTACATACAAAACAAGCAACAAGCTCTACATGCATTTGTTCTATAGATTAATGGGTTAGAGATTCAAACATATATTCAATAAACTATGAAGAACTCATATAGTGGGATGGGAAAAACATTTCTTTATTATTAACTTTAATGAATCAACTTACAATGTTGAGACCGGCCACTGCTCTGCGAACCTGATTCTGGGCTCCTCTTCAAATGTCCTCCAACTTCTTTTCTTTGTATCTCTCTTTGCACAAGGATGGATAAAAGGGTTTGGACAATGGGAATGTGAAATTGGGTAGAGTTTCTTTACTCTTATTCTCCTCTCCCAAATAGGACCCCTAACCCTTCTTTTATAGGCTAGAAGAAGCTAGGTATTTGGGCGAACCCTCGGCCATGCATGGCTGGAAGATTCAATTAACTCACCCAAAGCTATGTGTTTCGTCGACAACTTTTCTTTTTTCATGCTTCTAAAGGTCCACGTGGGTTGTAGTGGGCCAACTAGTGTGGACACTGTAGATCCATGTGGGCTATAGTGGGTCAGCTAGCGTGGACTTTTAAAAATGGAGTTTTTAGAAGAGTTGTTCAATAGTGTTTTGGCAAAGAAGGAATCTGAGATGGCCTAATGCCAGGTAAGCATGTGTGGTGCAAATTAGGGTTATAACAGATGCCCCCTAATGTGTGAGGTCAGAAGAGCATCTGATGGCCGAAATACATTACCAATCTTTACTGATGTGCCAAACAAGTGAGCCCAGGAACCAGGAATCGGGAGGCGCTGTCTGCAAAATAAAAAATGTCTCACCGAGGCAGGCATACCCATGCACGGGATAGAATAAACACATGGCTACCAATCAAATACACTGTAGATCCATGTCATATAACTATATAAAGTGTAGTTGTGAATAGTACACAGTGGAGCTACATCTCGAAATCAAAAAGATATACATGTAGAGTATCCATCTTCGTAGAAGCTGATAAGGCCTGATGGCTGGAGATGAGGGCTTCAAAGCTTGAGCAACAACTTCAAAACATTCAAAACTCGGGTAGGAGTGTAATATGAGTGTACGAATTCACTACCCAGAGGTCTTCGACGACTCGTCGGTCATGGACTAGAGAATCTTGATGATCAGACTGAAGGCTTCATTGATTTCAAACAAAGACTTGATTGGACATTCAGGATGGCCGGGTATGAGGGAAAGAGACAAATTACAGAGGGGCGGACTTAGGCTTGGTAGAAACTTCCCTTGGACAACAACACGACAAATGATGAGACTTAGCCAACATGGCATTAATCATAAGTTTACAAAGCAGGAGGCAACACAAACTTTCCATATGTTTGGAAGAATAACCAAATGGAGGAGGACACAACTCTATGTAGCGAGAACAACTTCCTAAGGTCATATTACATCCCATAGTTTGACGTACAAATGGACAGATGTGCTTTATCCAAGGGTGACTCATTATGCTGCCAATAAAGAAAATACTTTTCCCTTCCTCTTTTTGGGGTATATTTGATTTTTTTTGTCTTTTTCAATGATTTTGGAAAAAGAATAAAAGAATCTTATGTTACAATGGAGGAATGAGTGTTACAAACATACAAGTTCAAGGTGCAAGGACAAGACTGATGTTCAGAATAATGATACTCGGAAAAAATCCTCCGGGGGGCCAAGGGTGTTAAGACGCAGAGGAAAAGTGCTACAAGGCTTGCGTATAAGGTATGCTTTAGATGGTTTAGTTGGGAGCAACATGGAGCCGACATTTAGACCAAAGACACAGGTATGCAAACGCGGTTAACAAAACACACAATGGTAACATCCTTCGATGTAAGTTTAACGAGCCCAGAAAAGGTAAGCTCGGTGTTTTTTCATATTTAGAGAGTCTGAAAAGACATAAAAGGAGACTCCATTGGGGTACCTTTTTCGAAGGTAGTCTAGTCGGTTCGAAAAAGGGGTAAACTAGCACCAACAAGACGTCCATTCAAAACCATTTTAACGAATGTGATAAAGACAAGATCACTCGGCCATTTTTTCATTTTTAAGGAGTCTAAAAAAAGCTTAACTATGGACTCCTTCAGGAATGTTCTTCTGGACCATTTTAACGAGTGTGAAAGAATAAGGTCACTTGACGATCTTTTCAATTTTAGGGAGTCTGAAAAGAGCTTAACTATGGACTCCATGGGGGTTCCTATTTCGTAAATTTAGTCCCTCAGGCCCGAAAAAGGGTTAAAATGTTACCTGAGAGTACTCTTCTAGAGAACTGAAGTTCCATAGAGTATACCTTTGTTCGTATAGTTGACCATCCGGACCGAAAAAGGGGTAAACTACTGCTGGACAGATGTGACTTCAAATTTTAGTTTAACGAGCATGAAAGGCCACAAGATCGCTCGACAATCTTCTCATGTTTAGAGGGTCTGAAAAGGGCTTAAAAGAAGACCTGTAGGGGTTACTTTTCTCAGTTAATCTAGACGAGATCGAAAAGCATAAATGCAGTCTCGCCGGATGTTTCTTTCGGATCTCAAAGCGAGCTTGAAAATCAACAAAGTTATATCATGATCGACACTTTGTGGGTCGATGCTGGGTATCTCCTCGGGGGAGCAATATGCTCCGACGAAAACATTGTCTATGACGCCAGGGGTTTTGGAGATATTTATCGGTATGGTTTCAACGATTGTTGCCATATTACCCTCAACATAGACCTCATGTGTGACTAAGGGATTAATAGGACATGACCTATCTCCAGTCATAGTCAAGGTGAATTCTCTAGCTTCGATTATGCTTAAATCTGGGAGGAAGTATGGTCTGTGATGAAGATCTTCCCAAGGTTTGTCCAGACTAGTCATTGCTTCAATTATAGCTTCATCAAAGGGAGAGACTAAGTCTAATGAATCGGTGTCAGTGAGAGAACCCTGAGCCCATATAGGCTCTAGAAGTGGATCGAACTCTTGTGTAGGAGTTGGATCTGTATTGGCTGAAGTTTGCTGGACTAAAGAGTACGCTACTTCAGCTGTGGACAAGGGCATGGACATGCCCGGGTGCCCTATCCCATCCATCATGGCCGATGGGGAAGGAAGTATCCACGGATCATTGAAGTAAGTCATGCAGAACGACACAAATTGAAAAATCTCAACCTTATGGTGACTGGATATAAACTTGGTATCGCCTTGAGGGGGAAGGTAATCGAAGGTACCCATCAAATATGGGCACAAACCAACCCCTACGTTGACCACACCTAGTTGAGTATTATCAATCATCGGGACCGTGGATGCCCCCAATTAAGGGTCGGGTCTGGAGAAAGACAATTGATCTATGGTCACTATCCGGCCCTCGTGTGGAAACAACAAGACCCAAAAAACTGTAGCAACCACAACTTGCATGGCATAAGTCCAACTCCTCCCTAAAAAGAGGTTATAGTCAAGGGGCGCGTCGACTACTTCTACCTCGACACACACGGTCTTCCCTCCTAACTGTACGGGGAAAGAGGGAATGATACCATGTGGTTAGAATGAATGACCATCAAAAGTAGTGAGGAGAGTAGGTGACAGAGACAAAACAGGCTAGCCAAATGCCTTCCAACATTCCAATGACATAACACATGTTGAGGCACCCTCATCAACCACTGTGCGAAAGATATTCTGAGTAAAAGTTTTCGTGGGATAAGCCACTACTATATGAAACTCTACATGGTAAAGAAGACGAGGTTTTAAGTCGGTTTTATCCAGCATGATTGTACTCGGATTACAAGTCTCGGTAGATCCTAAAGCAGTTAACAAGGCTTTCCTCTGGGAAGGGCATCTTTGGAGGACCTCCAAAGCAGACATTGCACAAGGGGTTTTTGATAAATCTTCCACCACAGAATAGTTCTAGGCAGCCCTTGTGTTTGGGTTGTGAGAAGCTTTTTTTAACGCGCCTTTGGGGATGCGTGTCATTGTTTTTCCCAATGCCTTCTCAATCTGTAGAGGAAGAGATGGGAGTTTGACTTCTTTTCCCTTCTTAGAAGTGCTTGGTTGACTATACTCATGCGCTCTAGTCGATATAAAAGCATCACCCTTCACCATATATACATTCGCGGATGCGGGGTTGTTAGAAGATGGAGAGGGTCCTTGGCTGCCCCCTTCCATGCTTGCAGAGGCTTGGGTTAGATTTTTCCTATGTTGAAATGGATTGGTTAACACAGTAGGCTGTTGCTATGTCACAAACTTTTGGGCTTCTGCAAGCCGAGGATATAGATGGGTTGGGTGGTCTTCCACGCATAAGTTGCATGGATACCTCACCTTCCATTTCTCAGTGTTGTCCCTGCCATCATTATCGGTAGTTTTTTTATCCCTCTTACCCTTCTTTTGTTGTTTTTTCTTTCCTTCAGGCTGCTGGGTGGCCTTTGGATTAGTCGATTACATTGTGTGTACATCCGACGTTTTGGTAGGGGGAGCAGCCAAATCAATAGTTTGGCTGGCCGCTGTGTGTTGTATAGACAACTGCTGCAACTGATTCATCAATTGCTCAGTGGGCTTTGTTTGTGTTGAACCAACAATACCATCGGCATGTGGTCCAGCTCTCTGTCTAGTGTTATCAAGTATTGAGCATGGCGCATTTGGAAATATCTCGTATAATAAGTCGAACTGAGAATAAATTAGCTCAAGTTGTTGAGCTCTCATGATGGCGTCTTCTTCGGAAAATACTCCCGACGTCGTGACATCTTTGGACAATTGTGGGACCAAAGACTTAAGGAACCACTCGAGCAGGAATGCTGGTGGGACTGGTACCTTAATTAAACTCTTTCGGTGTCTCCATTCTCGGATGTGATTAGAGATATGGTCCGCTTTTGTTTGTGAGAAATTGGCTAGCAATTCAGTGCCAACATCGTATCTCACAGGTAACTGGAAATGGTTTAGGAAAGCCATCGCCAATTCGTCGAAGGAAGAGTATCTTGAGCGATCGAGCTCAATGTACCATTTCACAGCACTCCCAATGAGAGTACGTTGAAACAATCACAAATGTATGGAGTCGTCTTTCAATGAGTTAGATGAGCACCAAAGATGAAAGGTAGTCACATGATCTCTTGGATCTTCGTTAGGCTTGGCTTCGAACTTTGGCATGTTCGAAGGCAACTTCATCGGCATAGAAGGCCAATGCGGATCATGAAAGATAGGGTCATTCAACAACCTTGTCAAGTCTGGCAAATGCAAGGTTTCTAGGAAGGGTAGTTTGGGTTGTTGGTGATAACCTGGGAAAAAGGGGTCTGGAGTTTGACTGGCACCAGGTTGCCAAGAAAGGTTCGGATGTTAGCCTGGGTTCTGGTAAAAACCATCGCCATGGCCAGCATATGGATTTTGCGTGTGAGGAGACATCATTGGCTGATTTCCAAAACAGGACATAGATGGTTGGGAATGCATTACATTCGAAGGACTTTGGGAAGGGTTGCCCCATGTCGGTCCTGTGGGGATAGGCATAGTGCTTTTTCCGGGGTTCCATTGATTGTGAAAAAAATTACCCTAGATTGGCATTCCCGACGAGGGAACTGATCCCTACCAAAAATTCCAAGGCCTTGATGCGAAAGAAGTTCCTGGGTGTGGCCCCTGTGCAGGAATAGTACCCTGCATAGGAATAAATTGTCCGAAACCGGGGTTGCCCCTAGTTGGGAAAGTAGCTGATGAGAAGGCGTTGTTACCAAATGCACCGAACAAAGAAAATGGTGTCGAACCTACTGACATATTATGTGAAGGTGGTCCTTGACTCCCTGCTCCAAATAAACTATGGTGTGCAGGTGGCCCAGCGGATTGCTGATGCGTGCCACCGAGTGAAGGGGACAAAGGAGGTATATGACCACCCCGTAAGGGAAAGCGTTAAAAGGAGAAGGAGTGCCCCCCATGTGTCCTTGCAGAGGAGCGTTAGAGCACATTTCCCCCAGACCTAAATTCTGTGAAGTGGAGTAGGAAAGTACAGGACTTGTACCTGAACAAGGCATCCCGTATGAGAACGGAGGGTCTGTCGCACTTGGTGTGAAAGGGGTTGTGGCTTCCGCCAGAGACAGGATCAGACCATTGTGTGAGGTAGAGGTGGCTGAGACCATGGTGGCTCGGAATGGTGACAGTGGGTTAGGAGGTGGAAACTCTCTTGTGGTGACAACCATAATGGGAATTGAAGAATTCCCAGAAGGAGTAACAACATTTTTTTCCATTGCTGCCCGCGACACTGTCTAACACTCGTAAGGGTGAATCGGTACGATGATGGGTGTCGAAATATCAGTGATGGAGATTTCAGGTGGACCAAGAGCTTGTGCTTCAAATTCTAAGACAGTTGATTCCTCCGGATGTTGGTCGGGCACAACTTCGTGTGACCCGGTCGCTTCAAAAGACCCTTGTTGGTCTAGCTTTCACCTTAGTGGTGGCGAGGGTGGCTCTAGTGTAACTGGTGATAGGCCTTGAAGCCTTCATGACCGGCGGAGATCATGATCCTCCACTGTGTGAGAAGATAAAAGACACACTAGGGTAGTCTAACCGTTCAAAAACAACACACACTAAAAAGTCCCTACAAGATAAGACAAACAAACACTAAACTAATTGGAAGAACAATTACAACAACCAACACTAGAGAAACTTACCAGTGCAAGTGAAAATTGAACACGGAAGCACCCTCCGGGTATACTCTGCAAAGCATGGCCCAATGTCTGTCCTAGGTACTGCGATATACCCTCGCAGTCACCTGTGTATGTCCNAGCAACAACCAACACTAGAGAAACTTACCAGTGCAAGTGAAAATTGAACACGGAAGCACCCTCCGGGTATACTCTGCAAAGCATGGCCCAATGTCTGTCCTAGGTACTGCGATATACCCTCGCAGTCACCTGTGTATGTCCCTAAAAAAGATAGGCAACTAGGTTTCCAACACGCGAACAATCACCAGGCGGGTACAGTCGAAAGTCGGGTAGACCACAATGAGCAGGGTATCGAGCCTGAAACCTATCAAGGGTATCGAGAGAAAGTGGTCCAGAAGACAAATAAGGACCTCGAATGGATTCGATACCCACGAAGCTCCGTGGAAAATGCAATCGACGAAATCCCAAGACAAGCCCTCTATATGTGTTCTCCACTACGATTGGTCCAGCTTTGGAGGGGTTATCTCCGCTACCTTTCCGCACACGACCTCGTGTTTATCCCCTGTGTTAGAGGGGGGTCCCAGATAACTTTCACGATACTGGACTTGGACACTCCCTAACTCAGACTCCAATGTTTGATTTTAATGGCATTGAAGAGTTTCCTCTCCAACCTAATCCAAGGCCCTAATCACGAACTAGTTGGTTAACCCTACAAACATAAAAGTCTAATAAATTTTAGATTTAGCATTAATTTTATGGCTTGTCTTATGTCAAAGGGTATGAAAGTGAAACTAATGATGTTTGAAATACGAAAGTAAAAATGAACAGAAAGTTGGAAACAAAAATCTTCACTTAACGCAAATTTTCAACAACTTTTCAATTTTTTTTTTTTTTTTTTAAAGAATTTTCTAAGATCTTTTGAAAAACAAACTTAAAGTAGGATTTCACTCGACTACGAGCTATTTATGATCTAAGTAAACTATCAATAACTTAAGAAAACAAAGACTTTTCCCTGGTTACTAATGCAAAACAACACTTTTCAACCAAACAAAGAAATGAAAGATTATTTTTTTTTTTTTATTTGAATGCTCACAAAGCAAAAAGGAAAAACATCAACAAGTCAAAAACCAAGAAAAATTTCTGGCCTAATTGTAGATTGCAAAGAATCACTTCAAGAAATCACACACTAGCAACTTAAAAAATGACTCTCACACTTGTCTAAAAACCCTAAAGAAATTTTTTGATGAAAAACTTTTAAATGAAAAAAGAAAGCTATGACTGAGATCAAACCTAAGCTACTGAATACTAGGACAAAGATTCAAAAACCTGAGAGGTATAACTCTTTTCAAGGGAAAAGATGACTACCTCACCCTCAACAAAAACTATCCTTCACAAGCACACTACTGACAATTCAACAACAAGCGTGTGCACTTGAGTTGTGTAGAGCCAGAGGGCATGTACACGCATGCTGGCCTTAGATAGGCCGCGTGTATCTCTAAAACTATGAAACAAATAAAAACAGACAATCCAAACCAGGAAGAGACCACTGATACTGAGAACCAGGATCTCTTGAAGGCTTAGACACTTTCTTTAACAGAAAAAAGAAAAACAATGTAAGGAAAAATTCGTAAAACAAACCAATCTGAGATGAACCCTAAGCCGTAGACTGCAAATAACCAAGACTTAGAAAGAGTTCCAGAAAACCCCTAAGAATGGCTGATTCTGACAGGGAAGAGGATGACTGTCTCAAAAATTTTCTGGAATCATACACGCTACTATTACTTCTTCAGCTAGCATTTACATGTGGGCTGTAAGAAAGTAGGGCATGGGTACACGCGTGCAAACCTTATGCAGGCCGCGTGTACCTCTGTGGGTTTCGAAAAAACATAGTCAAGAAAAGAAACAAAGATAACTGGTATGGAAGACCAGAATCTCTGTTAGCTCAGACTTTGCAGAAACTTCAAAAAACAGGAAAGAAAACCGGTCTTTTAAAAATACCCAAAATATTCCCAGGAACCCTAGAGACTTCCCCATTATGGTCACCAATTCTGTTGTGGTGGGAAATCCCCCTACAGACTAGCATTTAGGGTTATATTATGCATGCATATAAGACCGAAAGAATCCTACTTTCTACCGTCGTCCCAGACCTAATCCCCATTTCTTTTAAGCAAATACATGGTTAAATGAACATACCTTATTCCAGATGTTCGATGTCGATCCTTCTTCACGCTTGATCGCTTGCTAGTAGCTATCCTCCAAAGACTGAACTGTGTACAAAACAAGCAACAAGCTCTACATGCATTTGTTCTACAGATTAATGGGTTAGAGATTCAAACATATATTCACTAAACTATGAAGAACTCATATAGTGGGACGGGAAAAGCATTTCTTTATTATTAACTTTAATGAATCAACTTACAATGTTGAGACCGACCACTGCTTTGCGAACCTGATCTTGGGCTCCTCTTCAAATTTCCTCCAACTTCTTTGCTTTGTATCTCTCTTTGCACAAGGATGGATAAAGGGTTGGGACAATGGGAATGTGCAATTGGGTAGAGTTTTTTTACTCTTATTCTCCTCTCCCAAATAGGACCCCTAACCCTTCTTTTATAGGCTAGAAGAAGCTAGGTATTTGGGTGAACCCTCGGCCATGCATGGCCAAAAGATTCAGTTAACTCACCCAAAGCTGTGTGTTCCGTCGGAAACTTTCCTTTTTTCGTGCTTCTGAAGGTCCACGCGAGCTGTAGTGGGCCAACTAGCATGGACACTGTATATCCACGTGGGCTGTAGTGGGTCAGCTAGTGTGGACTTTTAAAAATGGAATTTTTAGAAGAGTTGTTCAGTAGTGTTTTGGCAAAGAAGGAATCTGAGATGGCCTGATGCTAGGTAAGCATGTATGGTGCAAATTAGGGTTATAACAATCATGGTGGTGGTTGAAAAATTAAAAAAGGATGCTCATTTTGTGCCTGTGAAGACAACGCATACAATGACTAATATTTCATAAATTTTCATGAAGGAAATTGCTAGGTTGCATGGGATACCTAGGAAAATTGTGTCAGACATAGATATAAAGTTTACCTCCAATTTTTGGATGGGATTGTTTAAAGGATTTGGCACAAATCTAAAACTTATTACAACATATCATCCCCAGAAAGATGGAAAAATAGAGAGGGTCAATCGAATAATTGAAGACATGCTGAGAATGTATGTGATGGACAATCCATCTAAGTGGGAAGATTACTTACACTTGGTTGAGTTTGCATATAATAATGGGTATCNATACTCTAGTAAGCTGGGACAACCCAGTAGATAGAGTGGTACATGGGCCGGAGTTGCTCAAGGACATGGAAGACTAGGTGGTTAAGATCAAGCAAAATTTAAAGGCAACTCAAGATAGACAGAAAGTTTATGAAAACAAGAGCAGGACAACTAGAGAATTTAAAGTAGGGGAGAATGTACTTTTGAAAGTGAAGCCCAAGAAAAACTCTTTGAAATTGGGTAGTTGTACAAAGCTGGCAGCCAGATTTTGTGGTCCATTTGAAATATTGGACAAAATAGGGCTAGTTGCATACATGCTTGCATTGCCTGCTTCCATGAATGTGCATAATGTATTTCATGTATATTTACTAAAGAAATACGTACATGACCCTAACCATGTTATTGATTGGAATCTGATTCAGGTGGAGATGGAGGGAGACTTTCAGGTTCAGCCAGTGCGAGTATTGGACAGAAAGGTCAAAATGCTCCAGAATCAAGTTATAAAGATGGTAAAAGTTCAGTGGACCTGCTACGATCCTGAAGATGTTACTTGGGAGAATGAATATGCCATGCTGGCAGAGTACCCACAACGTTTTGAATAAATTTCAGATTTTGATCTCTATTTTGTATATGCATTGAGAACAATGCCAAGATAAGGGGGAGGGGATGTAACACCCCGGGTTTCGAACCCCCATTTTAAATAATGTATTATTACAATGTTGAGAGGCATGAGTTCCCAAAAAATTATTAAAGGGCCAGTATGCCCAAGAAATGTAATTTTTTTATCATTATTAATAATAAACACATCGCTGGCTGCTAAACGGACAAGGACTAGAGTTATAGGGGGCTATGACTCCACAAGAGAGGGGGATTAAGGGGATAAATTTTTATTCCTATGTTAATTACCCTTTTTTCCTAAGGGTGGGGATCGGTTACGTGAGCTTCTTGGGGAAGGCTAGGAGGTTCTTGATTCCCCATGAAAATACTTAAACCCATCCCTGGTCTGATTGTGGGGTTGGTCGTTGACTTGTCCTCTCCTTCACTCCTGCATTTGTACCATTCTTTCGCTCATGCCCTTTCATGCACTCACTTACCCATCCATTGATCCATCCTCACTTGCATCTTGTCTTGGAAAAGGGAAAGGAACTGCTGAACATTATCCACATGATAGTTGGTTGTAATGGTCACTGGTGCAATCCAGCCATGACTTAGGGCCTGCATGGCTGAGATGTGTTGGTCTGTGCCTTGTTTTTCTCACAACTACGATTCCTGAGAGTTCCAACATTGAGATTCTGGACCAGTTGTGCTGGAGGCCCTGGAAAAAGGAGAAGGAATGCCTGAGGGAATGCGTGGTAGAGAAGGGTGGAGGTCCATTCTCTTGGGTGGTATAGGATGGGTGGGAGAGAGTTGGGTACTTGGATTGTTGTGGGTGCTGGGAAACCTGTGAGAGCTTGAGAGATGACTGGTTTGGGAACCCAATTACACTCTGGAACCGTCCTTATGGATTCATAGCCCTGGCTCAGGGGTGACACTGCTGTTGATATTTGGAGCAGTGGTGTCTACGCTTGGGTGGAACGTCCTTGGTCTGCAGCCAGTTGGTGTCGCCTTTTTATAAACATAAGTTCTCTATGTTGTGATATTATTATCTGTGTATGAATGTATTCCACTGTGTATTTTAATTATCGTTTAAATAAATATTAGATTATGCATGTTTGTTGGATATTGTTGTGCATGTCATTATATCTTTGATCTTATGCGTCCTTATTAAATAAATAAGGTACTGGTAAGAGTACAAATTCCAAGGGTGGGCTTGAAGGTAGCATACCTCGTTGGCTGGGGATGTTACATGACCCCATTGACACACCCACAGAGACTCATGTCATTGGTTTAAAGAAATGAATAAGGAAAGGGTGCACCAAATAGGTTGGGTCGCGATGGTCCCAAGGGACATGAAGGTTGATGAGCACACAAGATCATGGGAGCGTCATTTTGTGAAGGGATGTGCTAGTTTGTTTGGGTGCATTGGTTAGTTAAGAAGCACAAGACACCCAAAGGACACGATAGTTCATGGAGGTGATGTTTGGATTCCATACAAGGGCATAAGAGTGCACAAAAAATGAAGGAAGAAGAACAGGAAGGCATAGAGGTAAAGTGTCAAGTGACCAAGGTAGAGTTCTGAGGTAAGGCAAAATAGAATGAAAATTTGTGAAATCTTGGGGAAGTATGAATGCAAGTCTGTGTGAGGTAGAACCAAAGTCTGTGTTAGCTTCATGAATACTTCGATAGAGAAGAGACAATAAATCTATGGAGGGGAACATGTCTGGGGTGCATCACAAGATCTGTGAAAGTGGTTGTGTTAGAGAGTCTTAGTGGGAAAAATTTGTGTATGAGTGTCTTGATGAAGTGAGGTGAGCCCTGCAACTCTGCGCAAGTTGTAAACCAAACCAATAGTTCCTATATTGTAATTGTTTCACAATATTAAGACTTAGTTAGGTGTTAGGCATGTCTTGTGTCACCCACACTGCATCTGCGCGTGTCTCTTATTTGTATTGTAAGTATTCTATTTGTTTCACATGTTGATGGATGTATGATTAAATGACTAAGTGTTAATATATTAACAAGATTGTCTAAGTATACAAGTGAGTTGCACAGATTTGGAGTGTGACTCTCCCATAGCCTAGAATAAAGTATGGGTATGCTCTAGGTGAAGAGGCATAGTCTGAATGAAGTTTCCTTGGTGTTTCCAAGTAGCCAAGTGAGAACCATCATGGTGTCATAAACCATTAGGAGGTGCACAATCGTAAGATATGGGAAAGCATCATGTGGGGTCGTGAAAATAAGTGGAGAGGTCAGGCTAGTTTCACAATGATTCCTACGGACGATATTGAGGTGATTCATGTGAAAGAGTTCCTCAGGAGGATGCATTCAATCTTGATGCTATAGATGGAAAATATGGTTATACTTGGTGAATAGAAGGCTTGGGTTGTGCACACAACCACAAGGAATTTTGGTGGAAGGGTGCAACTTGTGTCCGCAATGAGTATGAAGAGAGAAGCAAGGCAAATATTATTGTATATTTACACAACAATTGTTGGGTAAGTTCAAGAGAATTGTTTCAGGATTAATCCGTAAGTGCGGACACGAACCGATCTCCCTAGATCCACCTGGATCTAGAACAAAACAGGACAAAATACTACTCTTTCCCTAGATCTAGCCTATTGAGTGAACT